>CM035160.1:55706209-55831223 GCA_020205615.1 Panax quinquefolius
TTACATTTAAACACGGGCTCCATTACAAACGGGCCTCAAGCGCCTCGCTCTTTGATCTCTAATTCTTGAAATTAATTCTAACTATTCTATTACAAAACTATTTAAAATAATGAAAACTGGCGATCGTTAGTACGATGGGGGAAGTATATAGGAGGAGATAGAATTTATATTAAGAAAAAATTAGAGAAGGCGATCTGCAGATGAACCATTTAATAAAAACCCATACATTCGTGCATCAGTGAAAATCAAACTCCAATCATATCGGCTGATGGTCCATAGTCAATCCCATTTAGCCAGACCCGACTTTTATAAATAAAGATTGAATTTTTCTAGAATTGCAGGTAATATTTATAAATTTTGCAAAAGTATACCAGTTGTTATAAAATATTACGTTTTGGTGTGAATATTCTTTTTTTGTGAATATTCGCATACTGACTACTAAAGTCATTAGGTGGACCCCAGATGAAATTGTCATTAGGATTGAAAGCGACAAAATATTTTATAAAAATAACGGCCCGGAGGTGTTACCGAATTAAAACGAATGAACTTCTAGGTGGTAAAAATGCGATGTCTGCGCGTGGTTGCGTATTAGCACAGGCGGGTATTGATTATTGATGGCTTCTACATTGAGAACTTCCTCACTTTCAAATATACTCAATTATTACTACGATGTTCTTTGCATCCATATCTCTTATATTATTGATTCGATTATCACACGAGATCATACATAATATGTTATAGTATTAAATCAATAATAGAGACGACAAGAGTTATAAATGATTAATAATTGTTGAAAGATTAAATATGTGTTGATGAAAAAAAAATGATTTGTGGTAAAGTTTGATTATTTTGTAGGGGCTCATATAATCATCATCTAAGAGTCTCTTCATCAATAGTATTTACCTTCACAATAATGAAGTAATTACCTTCGTCTAATAAGAGTATTACCTTCACAATAGTAATTACCCTTATGAATAAAGTGTTTACCTTAGATTAATAGTAATTACCTTTTACCGTGACGTCGAACCACTCTGTCATTTCTACATTCAAAGGTAAAACTATAACGTTTAGGCTCGTCTTTTCACACTTTTCACTGCAATGACGTCTTAAGCTAGAAATCTTCTATAAATAGAGGCCTAGGGACTTCATTATTTTTCATTTAATTCATTCAAGCTATAGAGAAAGTATAGAGAATAAGAGAAAGAAGAAGAGTATTTTGTTACTACTGCTTCCGGTATTCAATCTCTACCAAATGTAAGGGGTGTTATTCTTTCTTATTCATGAAGAGAACTGTTGTTATTCATTGCTTATTATTCTCATGTTGGAATAACTTTGTATACGTGGGTTTACCTATACTTGGTGACATTCTTCTATTATTATTGGAACATCACATGCATTATGTTTTACTGCAGGACCGTTCCGGCTCTTTATTATTCGTTGGAACATCACATGCATATGTTTACTACGGACCACTGGTTAAATCTTTATCATTCTGTGTTGAACATCCTATCCAATGGTGTTTTATGTTTAGATCGGTTTCATCTTTTATTATTCTCATTGAACATCCCGTCGGTGTGAATTTCACCGACAGATTCCGTTATTTATTATTCTGCTTAAACATCCATCGTCATGTTTTACAACGGACCAGTTCCGCCTTTATCATTCTCGCTGGAACATCCATTCGTGTGTTTTACACCGTGATCTGGGTTCCATCTTTTATTATTCTCGTTAGAACATCCTCGCTGTGATTGTGAATTTCACATTACTTCGTTCCGCGTATTTATTATTCATTGGAATAACTCGTATGCAAGCGGCTTTATCGTATGCGTGGTGATTTCTTTTGTTATTCCATTCTTTTATTATACCCAATTAGTTAAAACTTTGACTTATACTCCATGAAATTAGTGGAATATCCTTGATATTCGTTTCATCCAAAGATCTTTTCATGAAAATATTCTTGATCATTCTTGAATTTTACTACAAAAACAAAGATCATTGCCGATAATTTGACGTTAATAATTCCCGCTGATAAAATAATTCTTGAACTTTTTTATTGAATTCTATATCATTGTCATCATCCTCATTATTTATATTATATTGAAAGGTCATCAGCGACTTTTTGAAGGTATGATGGACTTGGTATGATTTTCACACTGAATGAGACTATCTCTTGTAATCACTTAATTTCAGAATGTTACAAAATGATGTAGATAAAAATCCTCGATGGTAGTCAGAGTGCATTGGTGATGCTTGTTGGCATGATCATGACTATTAATGAATACCTGAAATATTCTTGGCCCGTGGTGCATGAATAATTGGGTCGTGATACTAAAGAATATCCTTAGCAAATAAGTGTAGGGGTGATTCGATGATGTGGAATATTTATTAAAAGGCTGAGTCTCAAGTATAACATGTTGATGAAAAACCTTTAAAACCTAAAAGATGGTAGACTTTATTTTCTACTTACGGCTCTTTTAATGGATTGCTGATTCCATTGCAGATTAAACTGGTTTGTCTATCAGTATTTTATCGCTTAACATTGTTGAAGACTATTGATAATTTATTCTGCATTATCTTAGTCATAATATTTCTTCGGGCTAATTGAGCTTCACCTTTTCTTTCACTTTATTCTCTGTGAAATGAGAATATAGTGAGACGAGTCGTGAAGCAGTGATGGTCCACGAAGATAGCATTAGTAGTCCTCACTATTCTGTGAAATAACAAGTGATATAATAATTATAATGAGGACTTTTTTTTGAGTTTGTATAATATCTAGTAGACGATATTTGTATTTAAACTCACAATTTACGTAATAAATGCATACTACATGCTTATGTTAATAAGTTGTATTTAAATTACATGTACCGTGTAAGTGGCGACTTCAAGATGGGTGATGTATACCTAATTTAAGGGGCGCCACACCATTTATTATATATCACATCACCATATACATCAATAAATAACATTCATATCATGAATAATAAACATTCAATATATATATATTGATTCATTTAATGGGCAATTTAATTAAGATAAATCAATTTGAATCAAAATAAACTCCTTTATTTCAATCCAAATATAAATCAAAATAAAACTATTTTATTTTAATTTATCCAATTTTGAATAAAATAAACTATTTTATTTTAATCTAAATAAACTCTTTTATTTTAATTAATTATGGAATCCAATTCCATGTAAAAAAAAAACTTTATTAAAGAAAACACTTGATTCTCTTTCCTATTCACAAATAAACTCCTTTATTTCAATTATATGAAATCATATTTCATATATAAATAAACTCCTTTATTTAAGCAAATATGAATTCAATTTCAACTCTAATTAGTTATCATGGAATCCAATTTCAACTCTAATTAGTTGTGCATGAAATTTAATTTTAAAATTAAAATAAACTTTTATTTTAAGATTAAAATAAACCTTTTATTTTAAAATTAAAATAAACTTTTTTTATTTAATAATAATAAATAATTAAAATTAATATATATATATATATATATATATATATATATATATAAACCAAAAGTCGCCAATGCTTTTTGAAACAAAAGTTGATCCCGTGATTATTACTTTGCAGCTTGTAACTAATATATATAATATATCATATATCATATATATAATATAATATATATACTAATACATGAATCCCTTAATAATCCTCACCAGTGAATCACGTACGCTTTTAAGTAACCTAACTCCATCACCATGCTAATCACGAAAAAAAAGCAGGTTTGCGTTTTTTTTGTTTTTTATTTTATCTGACAAAAAATTATTCCCAATTAAACTATTACTAAACATCATATCAATATACATATCAAATTTAAAAACAATTAATAATTTGCATAAAGGTTTGGCCTGATACAATCAAGTAGGTTTGTAATATTCAAGAACGAATCAATTCGCATAAATTAAGCGGAAATGTGTAAAAAATCGAGTTTAAAATTTTACAAAACCATATACCCTAGGATCACCCTTTGTCATGCATAATTATTAATTAAACAAAAAAGGAAAGAACAAGAATCATACCCTTGAAGATCCGAGGCTTCGTGTACAAGTTCACCTCGAATCCTTTTTCGCGTTCAACTTGAATCCACCGGGTTTGGTTCCTTCCTTTGATCAACGCAGCCACCCAAGTGTTTACTCTTGGGGTGATCCACCAAGAAGAAGAAGGATTCAAGAAGATGGGTATTTGGCAAAACCCTAGTTTTCTATCTCTATAGAAAAGAGTTGTACTCCCAATCATTGGAATTATCACGTAGCCTCGATGTCCGATATAAGACTCCTCTTATAAAGATATCAAGTAACCTTATTAAATAAGGTATTATTTAATTAAACTCTTTTAATTAAAGGCTCTAATCTTATTGAGGATAATTAATTAAACTCCTTTAACTAATTTTCCTTCCCTAATCCAATTAGTAATAAATGGAAATATTTATATTAAATTTATTCCTAAACTCTTTTAGAAATTAAAATAATAATAATAATTGTAATAAT
This sequence comes from Panax quinquefolius, assembly GCA_020205615.1. Lineage (NCBI taxonomy): Eukaryota > Viridiplantae > Streptophyta > Magnoliopsida > Apiales > Araliaceae > Panax > Panax quinquefolius. Next base: position 55,710,719 of record CM035160.1, read on the forward strand.
ATTAATAAGACTCCTCTTATTAATTTATATTTAATATTTCTAAAATATTAAATAATAAATATTAAGCTATTTAATTTATTACATCACCATAGATTAAATTAAATATACATAACATATTATTACGATTATGCCATTAACTTCTTAAATAATTATTCTTCCTTTTATGGTGTGACCCTTTAGGTTCTCCATATTAAACCCAAGTTATAGAATAAATCAATTAGAACAAATTCTAATCTTATTTAAATAAATAAATTAAACAATTAATTTATTTAAATAAATAATATTTATTCTACAATAGGGATAAGCTCTCCCCTAGCGATCAACGACTTTCCGTATAATATAGATTTCAACATTAATCATAAAAGAACCTTTGAGTAAATAGTTACCGCATAATTCAATCATTCCACCATACAATGTCCCAATTAAATATAAAGGCGTGGAATTCTTCAATAAGTCTTATTTTATTTAATTATATGTATTTCGATCCTTAAATGCACAACACCAAATAATGCAAATTAGAAACTCCTTTCTAATTTCATTACGCCGCCAAGGACTTTGGGTTGTCATTTATCGAATCACATAGACATTTCTTTCTTTTATTAAAGTGGTAGATTCTTTATTGATCATATATTATCTCCACGTACAACTTGTTATACCCAAGCATACCCTTTCGATATACCCTATGGGTCTTAAGGAATAAGTCAAAGTATAACTAATCATACACAAGATATCTTATGATGATCTCAAGTCCAAGGATCAGCAGACTACTATCACTACAGAATTCCTATCGACCGCAAGTAAAACTCCATTAGGTATTCCTTATGCTTAGCCAATGTTCAAAGAACTTATTCTCTGAATAAGACTTACATACTTGCTTTTAGTGTCTCAACACAAATGATCGTGAGATCAATCATCCTCATCCAACCGATGAAAGCGACGTGATGTACCAATCTATCCTGGATTCACTAATCCCGAATTTAGTAATCCAACGATTAGGAACTATTTTAGTTTTTAAGCTTTCTAAGAATTTAGATCTCATTAGAATGATCATCATCGTTATTCTAAAAAGCATTGCTTAAAACTACGGGTTTATCACATATTATAAAACAAAGATCATGTAGATAATTAAAAGCCTTTAATAAATTAATACTTTTATTAATAAATGAATAAGATTATTACAAAGTATATGCTTTATCATCAAACATGATTGGCTTGTATGCATACTACTTTCAGTTTGGTCACCTAATCATAGGCATACCAAAGAAGGAGAGATCCTTATTGGAAAGCCCCTCTTTTCGGGAACGGCACGGTTGCCAAGATCGTGATTCATAATATTATTTATGAATAATTAATTATTGATTTATATGATGAGGAAAATATTGATATTATGGATATAGATGGAGAAAATTTTAATGTGACAATTGTTGAAAATTAATATTTTATCTTTTCTCGATAAAATAATTCATTTAAATATATTATTTTAATAATATATTAACGGTGATATTTTATAATGAATGTGGGATATATGAGTATATGAGGAGGAAGAGTATTTTGTGGCATTAAATGTTTAACACATATTTTGTGTGTTGGTGACACAATTATCACCTTGAAATTTGATTATAACTTTGTAAAATCGTCTGCTTGTGGATTTCGGTTAATTTACATTTTGAATTTGGAAAACTTCCTTCATAAGTTGTAGATAATGGAATTTCCTATGGAAATTCAGCGTGTTTCAATTTTTACGATAAAAGAGCTATTTATTATGAATTATTGAAGTTCCAAAGTTCAAATAATTGATTTTGGAAGTTTTAATTGTTTTAATTAACAAAAACGTTTTTTAGATGTATGAGTCTCATTTTACATGTGTTAGGTTGCTGATTTCAGATTCTCAAAGGTTGGCGTGAGACAAATTTTTATAAATATATTATTATATTAAATTTTCTACTTTGGTGTTCTAAGCGTTTTCCTATAAATAGGGGTCTTGGGTTAGAATTGAAAATCACACCTTGAAATCTGAGTTTTCTCTATATATTATTAGTTTATTCTTGTGAGTATTTTGAGTATACTTTAAATATTGCTATACTGGCAAGTTCAAGTCATATTTTTATCCTGTTTCAACTATAAATCTTTGTCTTCGAGGTAAGGGATGTTATTTTATTCGAAAATGATATTATTTCTTCAATATCATTACGCCAAAATATTGGTTGGAACTTTTATCAAATTTGGAACTTTTTTCATGTACGGGATTACTATTCATGAGTTACTATTCACGAGTTTACTATTCATGAGTTACTATTCACGAATTCTTTATTCACGAAAGACTATTCGTGAAGCGTGAAGATGTTTTTTTGTAAAATTTCTATCTTTTGGTGTCTGAAGTTACTATTCACGTATCACGGCACTATTCACGATATCTAAGACTATTCACGATACTGCAGACTATTCACGAATACTGGCACTATTCATAAAAATGAAATTTCTTTTTTTGTCGAAAATATCTATTATGGATACTAGCTTTGATTGTATCCATGTTTTGATCATTCTTGAATTTTACTCCACTGATTACTTATGAAGTATTTTGAACTTGGATTGTTTAAAATACTGAATCCTTAATATTTGTTCTTTTGTTTCCCAATTCGCTTTTCTTTAAAATATTTTTCATCATCCTCGATCCTAAATGATGATATTCTTGAATATCTTTTGGCACAGTAGTGCAAAGAGATGAATGATTTCTTGATGAATATCTTTGGCCGTAGTGCAGAAGATGAATAGTGTTGAGATGAACATGATTGATCGATTAATATCTTTGGCCGTAGTGCAAAGAGATGAGCAGTGTTTAGATGAACATGAATTAATGATGAATATCTTTGGCTTGTAGTGCAAAGATGAATATTTGATTCAGGATATATATTGATTGATGTTACGAGGATAAAATATCGACGATGAACTTTTAAATTCATATATAGAAGATAGTAGTTTGCATTCTCTACTTAACTTACCTTCTAATGAATTGTTGTTTCCGCTATGCATTGTTGATTTAAAAACCGATTTATCTATTGTATTCTATTAGATTTTTTCTGCATGGAGACTAACGATAATTTGTTGTATATTATCTTGAAATCGTAATATTCTTCTTTGGGCTAGTTGAGCTCACCCTTTTCCTTTTTGTTCTATTTTTCTTCTCGAGGAGGCGAGAATGTAGCGATCTACTCGGGGTATGGAATGAAGGTTACAGAGAGAGTTGTTTAATAGTCCTCACCATTTTATAAAATAATGTATCAATAATTATGATGGGAATTTATTTGCGTGTGGATATTGTACCTGATGGCAATATTTGTATTTAAACTCACAGGTTTATATGTTGTAATAATAAAGTTGTAGTTATTTCATCTTAGTATTTGGCGACTTCGAGAATGGGTTGGATGGAATGGACCTTATTTTGGGGCGTCATGGATAGTAATAAATTTATCTAATACACAAAAATATAACATCTTACTCTTCTTTTTTACAAATTTGCTTTATAAAATTTTTTTAAAAAGTTAAAATGTAGGTTAGTTTGGCATTTGGATCACAATTTTATTTTTTCAAATTTCTTTTAAAATAAAATCATTTTAAAAAATTAAGATAATTTTTTAAAATTCATTTTTTAAAAATATTTTATAAAGTGGCGTTATTGCCTTTTTGATTTTTAGCCAAAAAAAATCCAAAATTCAACGCCATTTAAAATAAAGCGTTCGATGAGTTTTTCCTAAATTATATTTTAGGTCCGATTTAAATTGGATTGAACTAGTTTGTTTGGCTTCGGATTAATCGATTGACTCAAGTAAAAGCTAGGTTAAGTTGACGAGGATGAACCAATTTTTTTTATCGATTTAATATTTTTTGAACTATATTTTTTAATATTAAAATTAACTACTTTTAATAATATTATAACTTAATTTTATTATCTTAATATCGGTTCAATAATCAGTTCAATCATCTTTTGATTGAGGATGATGACTCATCCCATAATTTTCTCATGTCGATGACCACTCTAAAACATTGTTTAGAACCTTAAAAGCACCAAATACCCGAAGGCCTATTTACTTGAATATTTTTCTTTATTCTAGTAAAATAAAGAGTCTTATGAAAGTTCGGGAGTTAAATATTTTTCATCATTCGACATCTATATATGAAACTACAAAATGGATAATTGAACTTTTTTTTACGATTGACACATTCTAACACAAAATTAAAAAAAATCGTTACATCGTTGACTTTAAGCGGAAAATGCCAACTAAGTTGCTCGGTTGTAAAAATAATCTTTGATGTGGCAATAATTATCTGACGATGGCGGTGATTATGTAGATTTGGAAAAAAATATTTTATGAAGAAAATGAAAAAACTATTTTAAAGTATAATATAAATTTAAAAATTTAGCTAAAAAAACAAGAAAATAAATATAAAATTTATTTAATTATTTTTTGTAATTCATATCAAATAATTTTTTATTTATAATTAAGCTATTTATAAAACACAAAAACTAAAAATATGCTAATTAAAATTAAGGGAATATGAAATACATTTAGGGAAAATGAAATAAAATTATAATAAAATTAGAAAATTTAGCAAAAAATACGTGGTAGAAATTAAAAATAAAAAGAGTTATTTTGTAATTAATAGAAAATATTTTTATATAATTAATAACAAATATAATTGAAAAATTATAAAAACTATAAAATTAATTATATCTTTTTTTGATAATACATGGCAATTCTTATTTAAAAGAAATAAGTGTATGACATTAAAATAAATTAAAAAAAAGTAGAAAATAAAATAAAAATATTAGAATATAAATTAAATAGATAAAAATAATTTTTTAAAAACATGAATATAAATTAAATAGCAAAATCTGGGATGCAGCAACACAACTAAATCTCATATTATTCAATCCCCATTCGGAGACCTAACACCTTCTCTCTCCGCCGCCGACCTCCGTGACACCGCCTACGAGATCTTCGTCGCCGCCTGCCGTACATCCTCCAGCAAACCCTCACATACATTCTCAGCAACAGCGCCGACCGTGGGTCTCCATCTCCGTCACCGTCATCGCTATCGAGCTCGCCATCGGTGCAGCACCGATCCATCACTTCTACTGCCGCTTCGAAAATGAAAAAGGCGTTAGGTCTCCGACCTAGCTCCAGTTCGGGTTTTAGTCCGGGTTCTGGGGGGTAGTCCGTCCCCGGGGAAGGGGAAGAGGCCATTGACTGTTGGGGAGCTAATGAGGACTCAAATGGGGGTTTCTGAAAATAATGACTCCCAGATTAGGAGAGCTTTATTGCGAATTGCTGCTGGACAGGTATATATGTATAATGTATCTTGAAACGTGTTTAATTCTAATTGGTTTGCTGAGATGTGTTTCTTTCCAATATTTTACTTATAATTTGATCTAATGTCTTATAATTTATATTAATTTTGCTGTAAAAGTATTGAATTTGAGTGTTTCTTTTGGTGAGAAATGGTATTTTTGTTTTGATTTTTATAATATGTTTCAAAATTTCTCATTTATTTGATTTGTGGTGTTTTTTCCTTTGTTTTCATCTGTGAGTATATAATAATTGGGTTGGAGGTTTTAATTATTGAATCTGATGATTTATTAGTTAATATGTTGTGGTTTTGCCTCTAAATGTAGATGGATCAGTATATGTATATGTATATTCCATTCTTAGATATTTTAATTTGAAATTTGTATATGTAAATTGCTTTGGGCATTGAAGTTTTATTCTTTTGAGGTTGTGAGAACAATTAACTCTTTATTGTACAAGTTCTTATTAATGTTTTCATGGATATGGTGTATCCTTGCCAATTACCCTGGACCTAACTGTTGTGGTTTTAAACACACATAAAAGAATTGATCGATCAAATTTTCATATGTTGTGATCCTGGAAAAGATTATTTGCAATGTTTTGAGTTGCATAATTTTTTACTAAGAAATATATGCAATCATGACAATCTGAAGTCCCTATCATTTTGTGATGAAGTGTATTTCTTTTCTGATGCAGTAATGTTGATGGGTTCATCTATGTGACAGACATTGACACCCAAAGGTTTGAAACTTAAAAAACGATTGCGAAACACCATTTGATGTTGCATCTGCTATTTAAATTCTGGTTTTATGTATCCTTTTTGTAATTATTGTTTTCAGGAATAAAATCACATACCTTGCACCATCAGCTGGAGAACTCCCAAGCAAATTTCTAATTGTGGGATCCTTGACTTGGATTGGTAATAGAGATTGTTTGGTGCTTGTTATAACTTTTCTGTGCATTTTTTTTCAATCTTTCCTTTCTCTTTATCTGATTTCTTCTCCAGAATTGCATTGTTACCCTTATGTGTTCTAAAAATAGTGCCATAAAACATTCTTGTGGTAGCAAACCAATACATTCCATATGAATCAGGCATCTATGTTGGGAATGATAAAGTCGTTCATTTCACTAGGCGTTGGCCAAGAAGTAGGCACAGGGACTGTGCTGGATCTCCTTTAGTGAGCTCAGGACCATCCCGATCTTATGTTCCATGTGACACGTGCATCCCAGCACAAGAAGGTTTTTCATGTGACACGTGCTGAACAGTTATTTTGAATTTACTTGTGTTTTACATATTGTTTTTTACGATAATTATTTGACTTTTATTTTATATTAAATCCTTTTTGTCCATCTTGTTAAACAGATTATCTCTAGACATGGGTAGTATGAACTTTAGAGAATCTGGCAAGCAGCGTTCAGCTTCTGTTTTACAACTGGAGAGGTCTGATTTGCTGCTGATCATGCATATTAATCTTAATCCAACTGTTAGAAATCTTTATGAAGCACCATAGCAATGCAAACCAGAGAATGCCACTCATATATGTGAAACTTTACACGTATCAGGTTTGTGTGGTTCGTCTGCATTTAATGTAATAATCATTACCATTTCTCCTACTGATCTTAACTGGGAATATTTTCCAGATTTTCAGGGGACTGGCATATATGCATGTTGTTCCTGGAGTATGTCATAGGGACTTGAAGCCTCAGAACGTTCTGGTATGCACCTTTCAAATTGTGACTTGGGATTAAGAGTTGTAGCTGTTTTTTGACTTCAACGTTGGCTTTCCACAGGTTGATCCTCTTTCACACCAGGTCAAAATTTGTGACTTTGGAAGTGCAAAAATGCTAGTATGTTCACTTCTTTAAATTCCATTTCCTAACCAGTGGCTTTTTGATAACTAATTAAACTTTTTCCAAGCATATTACTGTTTTTTATCTTTGCATGCGTTCATATGATTGTGTTGAAACTATTTATCAAAAAAATATATATAACTGTCTTGTGTTGAAACTGATGGCAGGACATCATTAGCTATGCAACTTCGAAAATTGTTCTATTCTTGCATTCATTTATTCGCTCAATGAGTCAATTATGTTATCTGTAAATTTGTTTATATTTGATGCATAATAAGGATTTGCTCACCAGTTGGAGCGGTGGCGAGTTGCAAAAAGGCCACTTGCTTATACGCTATAGTTTTCATGCATGAATAGTATGTATTACTACGGGTATTAATAATATAAGTGTTACTATGGGTATTAATAATATAAGTGTATTACTACGGGTATGAATAATATAAGTGTGCTACACTCTTCGGTTTCCTAGCTATTAGGATAGCATTCATTAATATAGAACAGCTAAAAATCTAATCCAATTAAATATCAAATATTCTAGACTATTAATTTTTGTAAAAGAATGTACAGGTATGAGCTGTATATCGTCTTATTGCAAGTGTTTGCATCTTGTTAAGAGTGGTGTTCCTTGCATTTCTGTGAAAACATGCTTCTCCCTATAGGTGTAGGCGTGAAAAGGATCCAATTAAAATATGCATTTTATTTATCTATGAAAAGCAATGTAGTATGGTATGTCAGTGTACATTATCTTCTGTTGAGTGTTTGCATTGTGGTATGTGAATTGCTTAGAGAATAACACTTTAAAATGTTCTCTGTTGATATCTCCATGTCAGATGTGATCTTGCAACAGCTTTTATTTGTCATATTTTCACCATGAGTTACCATTCAGGTGAAGGGTGAAGCAAATATTTCATACATTTCACGGTTCTATCGCTCCCAGAACTCATATTTGGTGCAACTGAATATACAACTTCAATTGATATATGGTCAGCTGGTTGTGTTTTGGCTTGAGCTTCTTCTAGGCCAGGTTGGCAGTTAGTATCTTTTGTTGGTTTTCTCTATTCTGATTCTCATCACATCACTCGAATAGTTTTACAGCCATTGTTTCCTGGAGAAAACGCTGTGGATCAGCTGGTAGAAATGATCAAGGTGTGACAATCAGACTATAAACAGTTTAGATTGTGTTTCAAGTTAGAGTTTCTTACATTTCATCTTCCAGGTTCTTGGCACACCAACTCGAGAAGAAATTCGATGTATGAATCCAAATTATACTGATTTTAGGTTTCCCCAAATCAAGGCACATCCATGGCACAAGGTGTGCTTTTTACTCTTCTGCTCCTGCTACATCATATCCCAAAAGTTAATTCCCATAAACTTGAAAATTATAGATTCTCACCACTTATAAGATGTATGTAATTAGTGTTGATGGTGCTCGAAGTATGACATTCTCTTTGTTGTCTCGTAACATTTTCTATAAAACTGGCCAGTAACAAATCAATTGGCAGTACTTATTAAAAAGTAAAAACTAACATACTAAATTGGAAAAACAACTGGACTTACAGATTTTTTGCAAGTAAGAATTAAAATTGAGCATGCAAGGTCCTAAGTGGGCTCTATCTTGTAGTCGAGACTCCTAGACTATATTCTAATTCTCCATCTTTAAGTTTATACTCCTTAAATTTTTGTGGACATCATAAGTTATTCAGCTGTTCAACCCCACATATGACTGATCTGCTAAACTGTCCATTTATTTACAAATTTTTATAGTTTTTTTCCGGTATATTCAGATGTAGTTGGTATTCTTACATATTATTGGTTTCAGGTTTTTCACAAATGAATGCCTCCAGAAGCAATTGATCTTGCTTCACGGCTGCTGCAATACTCACCAAGGCTTCGCTGTAGTGCTGTGAGTTTCATTCAACTTTTCTTTGTTACGGATAGATATCTGTTATGCTGTTATTTAGAAATTAGGAGTAACAAGTTTTCATTCATTGGCTTAAGTGCAAATTAATAGTTTTTATTGTTGAGTAGCTGGTCCATTTCTTATTATCTTATAGGTGGTCTTTATTTTGTGCTGATGACTGTAGAGCCACAAGGACTTCTTTTATTTGCCTTTTGATTGGGGCAAGCTTATGTCTATTGCTTTTCTGTTTTAGATTTGATTCTTCCTATTGCAGTTAGATGCATGTTCACATCCTTTCTTTGATGAGCTACGAGAGCCCAATGCTCACTTACCAAATGGTCGTCCATTACCATCGCTTTTTAACTTTAAACAAGAGGTGTGTCCATCTTATTTAGACATATACCTTTTAATGTTTAGATTATTGGCATATGGTCGTGAAAAGGCTTTATTGTAATAAGTTTATTGGTATTCTAGATGATTAATATTTTTGTTACCAACCATTGCTGGTCAATGTTACTGAGATTTTTCTAATTACAGTTGTCATGAGCATCTCCAGATCTTATTAATAGGCTTCTACCAGAGCACGTGAAACGCCAAATGGGTTAACAGTTTTTGCATCCAACAGGGACATAAAAACATCCTCGAGGAGTGAAGTGTACTCTCTCTATATATGTAGATATATACTTTGATTGAAGAACTGAGGTAGCTTTAGATGGTTAATTGTAAAGATAATGAATGATTATGTAGTAGATGATTTTATTAATTTAATAATATTTTAGTTTTTGTATTTTTATTATTATTATTTGCTATGGGGACGTTGAGTCGGTCAGTACACAAAAGATTGTCAAGTTTTGATTTGGCAACAATATAATTAGTTACCAAAGCATTGAACAAGTTTTAATATAGCAACAATTTTTTATACATTTAACGAATAAATTTTTCGTTGCTAATGACATTAAAAATATAATATTTACTAAATCGAAAAATTAACATAATAACAACGAAGAGGATATTGTTGCTAATATTAACATAAAAGGTAATATTTTTTATCGTTGCAAATCATATCAACTTTCATTACTGCGTATATAGAAGAAACGGCAACATATAATGTTGCTAATCGACGACTTTCGTTTTATTGAAAATAACCGTGAAAAAAAATTTTTTGTTCTTGATTGAAAGATAATGTCGTTGCCAAATAATATAATCAAGAATGAAAATCGTTCTTAAAAGTTTTACATTCCATGCAAATAAGCGAAAGCAGACAACAATTTTCATAATTTACTCTGACGAAAAATATCGTTTGCAAAATGGTGTCAATTGCTTACACGAAAATTCATGGTCGTTGCAAAAGAGTTCATTTCGTTGCCAATTAGCGGACTTTTGCAGCGAAATGGTTTTTAGCAACGACATTTTAATTATTCTGCAACAATACATTTTGTTGCTAAAGGATCGATATCGTGTCACGAAGAAGAGGTAAATTTCGTTGCAAAATTTATTACTTTTAGCGAAAAAAATCGTTCGTTCTTGAACAATTAGCAACGCTTTCGTTCTTGTAACGAAAGCCAACAACAACATAAAATCGTTGCCAAAACCTTTTTAAACGAAAATTGGCACCTTTAAAGACGAAAATTGTTTATATCGAAGCCCCATTTTTTGTAGTGTTTATAATCACTTGCTTATTTTGCAAAATTTTCACATTTCACCCATAACGAAAGTATTATATCAAATTAATACCTTATTATTCACAATAATAAATAGAGGAAATTTGATTTTATTCATTAAAAAAATTGGGGTCTTACTGACCTTCCCTCTTTATGAAATTTCGTCCTCGAAATTGATGTACGTACACAGTGTTTGAAAAGGTGAGGATACCTCGCTTTCATTTACGATTCCAACTCCCGGTTATTTCTTGATAGCATGGTTTCTCCACAAAACCTTAACTTGTGGTATAACCTTGGTCGTGGGACATGCTTTTTCTTATCCAATATCTTAACATGTACCTCCTCGTAAGTTAAATCTTGGCTATCTCATCCGGTTCTAACTCGATAATGTGGTTCGGGTCTTTCACATATTCTGAAGCATAGATATGTGAAAAACATTATGAACACGAGACGTGCTTGGAGGTAATCTTTTGAGTCTATAGGCCACATTTCCTATTGGTTCGAGAATCTCAAATGGACCAACAAATCTTGGATTGAGCTTTCCTCTCTTCCCCAAATCTTGTAACTCCTTTCCATGGAGCAATACGTAACAATACATGATCCCCGATATTAAATTCCACGTCCTTTCGATGAAGATCCGCATAACTCTTTTATCGATCATGTGCCGTTTGTATCGTTGTCGAATCGTTTGGATCTTCTACGTAGTCATTCGTACCAACTCTGGTCCCAACAACGTTGCTTCTCCCACCTCATCCCGACATCTTTGAGAGCGACACTTTCATCCATCTGATGCTTGAATGGAGCCACACTTATACTTGCTTGATAAGCTTTGTTGTTGTAGGAGAATTCCACGATGGTAGGTACTTATCCCAACTCCTTTGAAATCTAGGACACGAGTCTTAATAGATCTTGAAGAGTTTGAATAGTCCTCTCGATTGTCCGTCCATTTGAGGATGGTATGCTTGAAGCCCGAATCGTAAATCCATGCCCATAGCTTTACTGAAGCTAACCCAAAATCGTGAAGTGAATCTTGGGTCGCGATCCGAAACTATGGATCTTGGCATGCCATACGATCTCACAATCTCATTTACGTACATACTAGCAAGGCGTTCGAGGAATAAGTCTCCGTATAGGCAAGAAATGGGCGGACTTGGTTAATCTATCAACAATAACCCAAATCGCATCTATGCCTTGAGAAACCTTGGGAAGACCCATAACGAAATCCATAGTAATGTGTTCCCACTTCCATTTGAAATCTCAAGTGGTTGCAATGGACCCTTTGGCACTTGATGCTCGCGCCTTTACCGTTGACAAGTTAAACACCTCGAGATAAACTCAGCGATCTCTCTTTTCATATTGCTCCACCCAAAATGTATGTCGAAGATCATGATACATTTTGGTACTCCCGAATGGATTGCAAGCGGTGTGTTGTGTGCCTCCATCATGATTCTATGCTTCAAGTCGAATCGTTAGGAACCTGAAATGCAGAGTTGACTTCAAGTATTCCTTCTTCATCGATTCTTACTTACGGAATAGCACCTTCTTGCACTTTCTTCTTCATACGCATCGGCTCCATGTCCGTAGCTTGAAAGACTTTAACTTTATCGATTAAAGTCGGTTCTACTCGTATGTTTGATATCATCACGTGGGTACTTGGAGCCTTTACCTCTATCTCCATCCTTTGCAAGTCATACAAAATGGACCTTTGTGTTAACAACATTGCACTTTCGTGCCGCATATGATCTTACTACTCGATCGTCGGCTACCACGTTTACTTTTCGGGGATGATATTGGATGGTATGATCGTAATCTTTCAACATTTCGAGCCAACGTCGTTCTTGCGTATTGAGTTCCTTTTGGGTGAAGAAATATTTGAGGCTTTTATGATCGTATAGATCTCCACTTTCTCCCCATACGGGTAGTGTCTCCGGATCTTTAGCAGAAAATGGATGCTGCCCGACTCAAATCATGAGTAGGATAATTCCTCTCATATTCTTTGAGTTATCCATGGCGCATAGGCTATGACTTTCCCATATTGCATGAGAACACATCCTAACCCTTTGCACGAAGCATCATTGTAGATAACAAATCCATCCGAACCGGATGGTATTGTCGAGCAGTCTTGAAATGAGTCTCCTCTTGAGTTCTTGAAAACTCTTCTCACGATCCTCGCTCCATAGAATTTTTGTATCTTTCTGAGTCGGTTGAGTTAGCGGATAGCGATTCGAAAAATCCTTCCACGAATCTCGATAATAACCATTTAAGCCCGACTACGTGCTTGATCCTGACTTTGGTTGCTCCCAACTTTGTATTGCTTTAATCTTCGCGGATTAAACGATACTCCATGTTTTGACACCACGTGCCCGAGGAATGCTACTTCCTCAAGCGAACTTCGCATTTCTTGACTTGGCATATAGCTTGTTATCCAAAGCCTTTGAAGTACCGACTTCAAATGGTGCTCATGATCTTCACGACTTTTGGAATAGATGAGGATGTCATCAATAAAGACAACAACAACGATGATCCAAATATTCTTTGAACACTGCGGTTCATCGTATCCATAAAGCGGCGAGGAGCATTAGTCGATCAAAAACATGACTAAGAATTCATAATGCCGTCTGAGAGTTACGAAGGCGGTCTTTGGAATATCCTCGGTTTTAATCTTGGTGATGATATCGAAGCGAAGATCGATCTTTGAAAAAATTGTGCTCCTTGCAAGCTGGTTGAACAAGTCATCATCATGCGAGTAGCGGATACCTATTCTTGATGGTGACATGGTTCGATTCTCGGTAGTCGATCTGAAATCGCATACTCCGTCTTTCTTCTTTCTGAATAACACGAGAGCACCCCGAGAGATGTCTTAGGGCCGAATGGAAAGCCGATGTCCAATAACTCTGTAGTTGGACCTTTAACTCTGAAGTTCAATAGGAGCCATTCGATATGGGGTTTTAGAAATGGGCTTTGTACGGGTTCAAGATCGATAAAGAATTCAACTTCACGTTACGGGGGTAGGCCAGGGAAGTTCTTGAAATCGTCGGAAATTCACTAACAATAGAAATATTATTCAAATCGGCGTGTTTTTGTTCAAGTCCGTGACATGGGCTAAGAAAGCTTGACATCCGTTTTTCAATAAACGAATAGCTTTATGGATTGATATGACAGTGATTGACTTTAGTGGTTTGGTTGTTTGAATTAGCATAACAGGTTGGTTAGGAATATGAAAACTAACAACCTTACGAAAACAATCAATTTTAGCATGATGAGTGGTTAACGATCAATCCACAAATCACATCAAATGCAAGTATTTTCAATGAAATAAGATCGGCGGTAATGTTATGGTTCCAACTTGAATCAAGCAAGATTTATAAATAGTAGATGTAATGAAAGTTTCTCTAACGGAGTCTCAGCGAGATAAGTCGAGTCTAATTTCTCGGTCAAGTTCAAGCGTTGAGCACAAGCGGGAGAGATAAAAGAATGGGTAGAACCAGTATCTAATAAGGTATAAACTTCGCAAGAGTTTATGATTAGCTTACCGTGATCACCTCGTTCGGGTTTCTCGCGTTTTGGCGATCGCGACAAAGCGCCTCCTTGAACCACCAACTTTGTTTTGTCGTAGTGATAGCCTTTGGTGTCACCAGTCCCAGTTGGACTTGACTTATTCTTGGACAAAATCTCTAGGCTATATATTACCTCTTTTCCACAACTAAAACACACCTTGGAAGGTTGTGAACAGTTTGGACTTATGTGTCCCTCTTTCTCTCATCTATAGCATCTAACTGGCGGTCGTTTCTCCTCCCCTAGAATTTGTTGTTGGTCTTGGTGATCTTTGATGTCTTCCGTCATTGTTGAATCTCCTCTTTAAAATTTCCTTGACTCACCTCTCCTATTATCATGGCCACGATTACCACAAGTGGTTCTGGCTTTTGTCGTATTCTTTCTTCCTCCCCATTGGTTATCATCGCTCCGATGATTTCTTGTCCTTAGGTATGACCACGATTGTGGTCCCTCGGTTGAACATACTCATTATCTCGCTCTAATAATTGAGCCACATTGACAACATCTAAATATAAAGAAAATTTATGAGAGATAAAATATTGTTAGAATCTCGGGTTTTAGACCTCTCGAAACATCCTCGTCATTAGTTCCTCATTCTCGACCAAATGAGGTGCAAACTTGGATAACTCTCTGCAAACTTAACCTCGTCTTTGGGACACCGTCATATTTGTTTTGTTCGATCGATAAACTCCACCTCCTTCATATAGCGAATACTTTCGGGAAAGTACTTGTCATTAAATAGATTTCTGAAATGTTTCCCAAGACATGTTGAGTCTTGTGTGGTTGGTAGTGCGCTTCCAAAGATTCCACCGATGTCTGCCTCACCACGGAACATAAAGGTGGCGAATGGAACCTTACATTCCTCCGTGCATCCCAAGACATCGAATATCTTGGTAATTTGTTTTGACCCACGTTTCCGCCTTAATCGGATCCGGCTTTCCATAAAATTCAGGTGGTCCCAACTCTTTGAAGCTGCTTGGTTTGTGACAAGCGCGCATTACTATCATTTCCACCGTATTTTGTACACGAGTCTCCCTCGTCTAGTTTTGCATGAAGCGCAAAAAAGCTTCTAAACATCCATCATTCATCATTTGTTCGGTAGTGTTGTTTACGGGGAGGAATATTGCCTTCTGTTGCACGTTCCCACAGGTGGTGATTAAAGGTGTCTCCACGGTCTCATTCACTCCATTGTTAATATTTCGGTTGCCATTCTCAAATACTACCACAAAACAAGGGTTAATTGACATATCACATATTATCCATATACTACGGCCACCCGAATAAATACCAAATAAACTTAGTCGAATTCATACTTAGCGAAGGATTTCCCGTCTCTCCCCTCCTAGTTCTTGTCTCATATCTCGCCGGGGATCATATCCTAAGCTTTGATACCAAGCTGGCGCCCCCAAAATAGGTATACATCACCCATTTCTAGTCATGAAATACATGATGCAGAAAAAAATACAACTTGATGTCTACAATTGTCATGTGCAAAATACGACAACACATATCTTGTGAGTTTGAATACAAATATTGTCTAATAGGCGTATATGAAACTCAAAAGGAGTCCTCATTACAATTATTGATACACTATTTTACAAAATAGTGAGGACTACTAAAACAACTATCTGAACCATCACTCCATACCCTAGTTAGTTCTGTTGTTTCTCTCCTCCTCACGAAGAAAAATGGAACAAAAAGGAAAAGGGTGAGCTCAACTAGCCCGATAAAGAATATTATGACTAAGATAATATACAACAATTTATCATTAGTCTTGACGAGGAAAAATCGATAAAATATAATAGACAACAAGTTTTAGATCAACAAGCTGCGGTGCGAAACAACAATCCATTAGAAGAGTTAAGTAGAGAAAATTCTACTATCTTCTAAGATTTAAAAAATCCATCATCAATATTTTATCCTGTAACATCAATCGATATACATCTTGAATCAAATATTCATCTTTTTGCTTTCTGAGGCCAAAGATATTCATTTATATCACCAGTTAGGTCATATTCATCTCAACACATTAATCATCTTTTTCTACGGGCGAAAGATATTCATTAGGTAATCATTCATCTTTTACCTTTACTGGCCGAAGATATTCATCGAGTTAATCATTCATCTTTTACTTCTGAGGCGAAGATATTGATAATATCATCATTTAGGACTGAGGATGATGAAAAATATCTTAAAGAAAAGCGAATCCGATTGAGATAAAAGATCAAAGATTAGGGATTAGTACTTTAGTTTATCGAGTTCAAAAATACCTTATAATAATCAATTGTGGAGCAAAATTCAAGAATAAAGATCAAAACATGGATCTGATCAAAGATAGTAACCATAATAGACATCTTGGACAAAAAAGAAAAATTTCATTTTTACGTGAATAGTGTTGTGTTAAGTGATAGTGAATAGTGCATGGTATCGTGAATAGTAACCAGACACAAAAGGTAGAAATTCCACAATAAAATCCATACCAATATTTTGGTATAATGATATTGAAAGAATAACATCATTATGAAGAAAATAACATCCTTTACCTCAAAATATCGATTACTTACGATCGGAATATCGGTATAAAATTTGAAGGAAACTTGCTTGATGAATAACAACTCACAAAGTATCTAAATACTCACAAAATACGCTCGATAATATAGAGAGAAAAAAAAAACTTGTTTACGGTGTGATTTTCAATTCTAACTAAGCACCTATTTATAGGAAAATGCTTAGAAACATACCATAGAGACTAACTTTCTTTACCTAATGACTTTACTGCTTTCTTTTTCCAGCCCACCACTTTTGAAAATAAATTTGATTTTGTTTCATTTTCACCAACCAAAAGTGGGGCCCACCATATTTTTAATAAAAATATTTATTTTACGAAACTTCAATAATTCATAATAAATAGCCCTTTTATCGAAAAAATTTTGAATCTCATGTCTTTCCATAGGAAATTTAATTCTCTACAACTTTGTAAGTTTAAGTTTTTCCAAATTCCAAAGCGAAAAATGGCCAAAATCCACATACGGATGATTTTTAAAACCTCCATTAAAACAAAATCTTGATAAAACACCTCGGCATTAATTCCTTCATTTATAACCACATAAAATAAATATATCCATCATTTATATCCACATAAAATAAATATTTCTTTATCATATAAATCAATAATTAATTATTCACAAATAATATTACGAAATCACAATTATGACACGAATCCTTCCCGAAAGAGGGGCTTTTCGATAAGGATTTCTCTTTATTGGCGCATGATTAGGTGACCAACCCCTTTCTAGATAGAACTTCCTTAGACATTGCCAATAATGCTATCTAATAATATTATTCAAATAATATGAATTATTGATCGATAATGGAATCTTTGTGCGGTGACAATTATTGAAACAACAATAATATAAAATATCAATATGACAATTATTGAATCGATAAAATAAAATATTGAGCGATAATTCTTTATAACAATTATTGAGTAGTGTCTTCTTACGTAAGAATCGATAATTCAAAAATCTTATGCAATCTGGTATCTTCTTGTGCATCCACGCGTATTACGTATTTTAACCACGTATTTTAACCATAACCATTCATGGTATTCTCAAACTTATGTTTTTTTCTTCATCGCAGTAACCAATTCTGTGTCGTTTATTTATAAAAACTCAAAACTTGAATCGTTTTCTTCATTTTGCAAAATTTTCACATTTCACCCTAACAAAAGTTAATATCAAATTATAGGGCCCACAAAATGGATTTTATTCATTAAAAAGTTGGGGTCTTGTACCTTATATCGAATATTCCCCGACTCACTACTCGAATAGAATATTCCACGACCAAGACGAATATTCCCAAACAAAATGAATATTTTATAACCACTTGCTTATTTTGCAAAATTTTAGACATTTTTCACCCATAAATCCGTTCTGTATTATATCAAATTAACACCTTATTATTATTCATAATAATAAATTAGAGGAAATTTAATTTTATTTTATAAAAAGTTGGGGTCTTAAAAAATGGATTTTCAATCACAGATTAGGCCAGTTGTAACTATAGCCTAAACATGTTGGTCAAGGCTTCCATTCAAGCTGGACTTTAGGTTGGTATAGCTCTAGGACTGACACGATTTTCCCAACATGCAAATAGGGGTCCGGTTATGCTGAAGTTGAAAATCAACTTCATCATAGTGAGTTATATAGTCTTGCAGTACAATTTTAATTGTATTGATAATACATTCTTGTAAAACTAAACATCTCACTATGGTGAAATTGATTTTCAACTTCACCATGTCTTGGATCTTTATAATAGGCATGTTCAAAGCCCCCACGCCTAAAAGTGGTCGAGGGCTCAGGGTTAAGCCTTGACCATCTAGGATTTCTTGGCGGTTTTGATTAGGTGCTTTCGATTTCAAGCTTTTGTGCACCCTCTAATATGACCTATCTAGGGTCCTTTGAACATGTTTAATTTATTACTAGTAGGTATTTTTTGAGGCATGGGTTATTTTTATTATATTATGTCTTAATATTGTTCAATATTTTTATATTAACATATACTAACACAATGATATGTAGAATGTAAAAGAAAAATGTCCTTATATTTTTTGAAATGGAGGGAATATAAATAGATAAATTCGTTCTTTATAAGAATCCTGGATCAAATCAAATCATAATATAATAAGACCTAATACACTTGTCTCGATAATATATTTTTGGGTTCTTAGTCACTCTGAACTCACCCAAAATATCATGATTTTGACCATATTAGTGATAAAAACTTTGAGTTCTTATATACATTTCCAAGTATCCCACATGTTCTGATGTGGGTGTTACATTCTTTTATCAACTTTTTATTTTATTTCTTATAATTTTTTGAATTTCACACAGAGACTTAATTTCAAAATTATTATAGCGAAAAGAGTAATGTTACGGTAACAAAACATGTATACAAAAAAGTGAATACAAAATAATGTGTTGGGTTATAATTAGTTGATACTCCATCGTATACGAGTGCATCTAATAATTATAATTAGGGAATAATAGTCATACAAAGATGTGTATGTTTTATTTGTGCATAGTCTGTCAAAACTATGTCGTTTTGGCAGATTTGTTTTTTTAAAAAAATTCTCTCCTTCCAAATCAAAAATAAAAAATTAATCTACCAAAGCAGCGTAGTTTTGTGGCGTATAATACAAATAAAATATACACGGTACATGTATGACCATATCTTGTCGTATAACTAACTATTATCATACACATCATTTTGTAACTTATTTTTATATCTGATTTTTAGTAATGAAAGTTCTAAGATTATAGTGAATAATATTAGGGTATCTATTGTGAAAGTTTTCTACTAAATTACGATTATGAGACATATATTAATATATGAAATTAGGTAGAACTAGTTGGTAGCCCGTGTAATGCACGGGCTAGTTTGAACAACGGATTACACCTTTATCTAAAATCAAGACATTCTGATGGCGGCTAAATATACAAATTATGCGCACTATAACTTTCGCTTTTACATACTGACACACACGGGGTCATTCAACATGTAAACCGTCAATTTTAATTGAAGTTATATATCGAATTACCCATCTTTAGTGAAATATTGCCAAATCACTAAATTAGTAACTTTCAAAGTAGGATTAAAGGGAGATTTTACTGAATTTAATAACTTGTATTCATTCAAATTAAACAATATATGACCATCAACATGTATACATATATCGCATATATTGCGATTTTGAGAACAACCAAACACATTTTGAAGAAAACCATATCGGTCATCAATTAAGCTAAATGGCGAGCGAGGATGACAACATCCTTTTTAGCGCATGTAGCTACGGATGAACATATAGTAAGGGTATTTAGTATAAGATTAATAAAAACTAAAATTGACAATATCAGGAAAAAAAATAGTACATTCAGTCATTTGCTCTATCTTGGGTATTAAGAATGATAAAAGGAACTAAAATCGTGATGGCTTCGAGCCAACCTTATATAAGGACATGGAAAAGATTTAGATATCTGGAAAGTAGACGTGTGCAGGAATAGTTAATCCACTGAAATAGAATCAAAAGGAAGGGTGACAAGTGATTGTATACCAATTTCATTTGAAGTTGAGCACTGCTCTTCCCTCTAGAAATGACAACAACCTTGCATACCAACAATTCAAAGAAAACAATTAATCAGACCAATTACTGTAGTATTAACACATTTTAAAGCAATCACACCTTTAAATAGACATACTTAAAAAAAGGAAGAGGGTGCGGGGGAACTTATGCTCTTATTTCCCTACCAGCAAGGTAGCTAAAAAATAGTACACATACTTAACTTAAATCTAAATTTGTAAGAACCTCTAAAATTGAATTAAATGGGTGTCTACATATATATATATATGCTAAGCTTCAAACTCTTAACCTCTAAAATTGAAAAATCATCATCAATTCAAAATTGAACCGGATCCAATTATCATAAACTTAATTAGTATAATTCTAGTAGGCAAACAATAGAAAAAATAGGTTCATTAACCATTGCAAATAGACTAGTGAAGAAATTTGGGGTAGTGAAGTAAAAAGAAGGGAGAAATTAAAAATAAACAATAATGTTCTTACCTTTTTGTAGCACTTCAACAAACAGGTCATGTGTGTCTTCCCACACCAGCTTCAAGTATCCAAAAACCATAAAAATTATGAATTCACATTCATCATCTAATATAATTAATGTGAATTCAGATTCATTTTCTTATTTCTATTCGTTATAGGAGAACTTCTTTGTCTATATTAATTTTGATTTAACTTTTATTAGTTTATATGATGGGGTGAGAATGGATGGATAGGAGAATAGCTTATATAATTATTTATTAATCGATTCAAAATTTTTATGCACCTAAAACACATATGTATATATAAACCATGGTAAAACTTTAAATCAGTCTCATGTGAAAATTACATCGTGAATATAGAAGAGAATAACATATATAGAGCATGATTTCAATATATAAAGCTTATACATAGAGTTGTCTCGAAGAGATGGAATTAGAGTAAAACTTTGTTATATATACAAATTCATACCATTACCATTCCGCACGTACGTCTTTTTGCCAAATAACATACAAAACTAATGCTCCTGCTGCTTTCATGGATATGATGAACCGTGTATTAAAGGAATATTTGGATCAGTTTGTTGTTGTCTTTATTGATGACATCCTCATCTATTCCAAAAGCCGTGAAGATCATGAGCACCATTTGAAGCTGATACTTGAAAGGCTTCATGAAAACAAGCTTTATGCCAAGTTTGAAGAAATCACGAGTTACGGCTTGAGGAAGTAGCATTCCTTGGGCGCGTGGTGTCAAAACATAGAGTATCTGTTGACGGCGAAGATTGAAGCGATCTGAAAGTTGGGAACAACCAAAGTCGGTGACCAAAGTGCGTAGCTTTAAGGGCTTAAATTTGGTTATTATCGGAGATTTGTGGAAGGATTTTCTCGAATCGCTACTCAGATTAACTCAGTTGACTCGGAAAGATACAAAATTTGTATGGAGCGAGGAATCACGAGAAGAGTTTCCAAGAGCTCAAGAGGAGACTCATTTATAACTGCTTTACAGCAATATCATCTGGTTGGATGGATTTGTTATATCTGGCGATGCTTGAGCAAAGGGTTAGGATGTGTTCTCATGCAACATGAGAAAGTCATAGCCTATGTGTAAGACCCCGAATTTTATGAAATAAAAGTATTCAATTTTTCTTATAATTACTATTCAGTAAATGGTTAAATTGATAAAAGTTAAAGTTAAGGGTGATATATGAAATTGTTTTTTCAATATCATGAAGTGGTTATAAAATATTCTTTTACATTGGGGAATATTCGTTTGGTGGTGGAATATTTTTTTACGTAGGGGAATATTAAATGCGACGGTAGCGACCATTAATGGGCCCCATAATAGAATAACCGCCGGATGAAGAAAAAAAACAAAAAGAGAGTTTTATAAATAACGACGTGGTTGTTACTGAATTAACAACTTGTTGGAATACCCTTGGTTAAAATACGATGTCGCATTATTACTTGCGATGCTTTACAGGTATTGCCGCATTTTTTGAATTATTGATTCTTACGTAAGAGAAGGCACTACATAATAATTGTTACGATAATTCTTTATTAAAGATTTTATTGATTCAATAATTCTTTGCGTTGATATTTTATATTACTTGTTGTTTTAATAATTGTCACTACACAATATTTTCCATTATCGAAGAAATAATTCATATTATCTGAATAATATTATTAGATAACATTATTGGCAATGTCTAGAAAGTTCTATCTAAGGAGAGGTTTGGTCACCTAATTGTGCGCTAGTAAGGAGAAATCCTTATTGGAAAGTCCCTCTTTCTGAAACTGCTGCAGGTTGTCATTATTGTGATTCTGTAATAGTATTTGTGAATAATTAATTATTAATTTATATGATGAGGAAAATATTCATTTTATGTGGATATAGATGGAGAAAAGTTTTACAGTGACAATTGTTGAAAATCGATATTTTATCTTTTCTGATAAAATAATATTTTATTATATTATTATAATATAATAATGGTGATATTTTACAATAAATGTGGGATATATGAGTATATGAGGTGGAAGAGTATTTTTGTTGCAAAAATTGTTTAAAACATGTTAAACATGTTGATGGACCCATTTCTTGACTGAAATTTGATTATAGCTTGTAAAATCGTCCGTATGTAGATTTCGGTCAATTTCTGTTTGGAATTTGAAAAAACTTTCTTCTGTAAAGTTGTAGAGAATTGAATTTCCTATAAAAACTCATGAGATTTGAATTTTCTGATAAAAGGGCTATTTATTATGAATTATTGAAGTTTTGAAGTTCCGAAATAATTGATTTTGGAAGTTTTAATTGTTTTAATTAACAAAAACGTTTTTGTTGTTTTTATTTGAGTAGATGGCTGATGTTGGATCTGATTTAGTGTGCGTAGGAATTCAATATATATATATATATATATATATATTTTATTAAATTTTCTGCTTTGGTGTTCTAAGCATTTTCCTATAAATAGGGTGCTTAGGTTAGAATTGAAAATCACACAAGAAACTAAAGATTTCTCTCTCTTTCTCTCTCTATATATCGAGCGTATTTTTGTAAGTATTTTAGTACTTAGAGTATTGCTATACGGTGCAAGTTTTTTTAGCACTATATCCGATATTTCGATTCGAAAGTACTATTCTTTACGAGGTAAGGGGTGTTATTTTCTTCGTAAATGATATTATTTCTTGATATCATTATGCTTAAAATATTGGTTGGAATTTTTATCAAATTTGGAACTTTTCATGTAGAGTTACTATTCATGAGTTACTATTCACGAGTTACTATTCACGAGTACTATTCACGAAGCATGATGATTTTTTTTTGTGAAATTTCTATCTTTTAGTGTCGGAGTTACTTTTCACGTATACGACACTATTCACCGAAAAATGAAATTTTCTTCTTTTTGTCCAAAATATCTATTCTGGATACTAGCTTTGATTGTATCCATGTTTTGATCATTCTTGAATTTTACTCCACTATGATTATGAGGTATTTTTGGATATGGAATAGCTGAAATACGAATCCTTAATATGTATTCTTTTGTTTCACTAGATTCGTTTTCTTTAAAATATTTTTCATCATCCTCAGTCATAAATGATGATATAACTGAATATCTTTGGCCTGTAGTGCAAAGATGAATAATTTCTGATGAATATCTTTGGCCAGTAGTGCAAAGATGAACATGTGTTTAGATGAACATGACCAATGATGAATATCTTTGGCCCCAGTGTGCAAAGATGACATGTTGTTGAATATCTTTGGCCGATGGTGCAAAGATGAATCTGTTGATGAATATCTTTGGCGTGATGCAAAGATAAATTTATTAGTATGATTATGAACAAGAATCGTGATTTGGTATAACCATGATCTTTGATGTTTCGGTAAAGGCAATGATGAAAATTATCTTCATCCTGGATCAAGAGAAATTTAGAATCACAATTATGATTATGAGTTATTCATATGATTGTGGACCGAGCTGTTGATTGATGTTACGAGGATAAAACATTTTTGGTGGATTTTTAACATAGAAGATAATAGACTTTATGGTCTATTTGACTCTTCTAATGGATTGCTTCGTTCATTTATGACTATGGTTGACAAGTTTTATCATCTACCATATGTTCTAAATCTACGATTTATTATTGATGAAGGCTATTGATAATTTAATTATCTTTAGTCATGATATTCTTTATTGAGCTAGTTATGCTCACCCTTTTGCTTCACAATTCCTTTCAGGTAATAAAAGTGTAGCTGGGTCGAGCGGGGGATAACAAGGGAATAGAACGGTGGCCATCATTTAGTAGTTATATTTGGTGAATCAACTAGGGTGAGGCGAACCCAACGTTGGAAGGGTGTTTTGCCACTATCATACAAGATGTCTAATGACATACCACCTCGTGTCATCATAAGACAGGGTTGTGCTCATTCACTTGCTGAGTATATTTACGAGCACTACCTATATAATCTTGGTGTTTGTTTGGTGTTTAATTCCCAATTAGAGACAATGGAGATAATGATATGTCAAGAGAAGACTCACCATTGGAAAGAATATGATAGTAATCTTCTCATTTTTCTTTGGGGTCTATTGGGTCAACCAAGGATAATTCTATGGCCATATGATATCTATCATAACCTGAGGCATGGCCTCCCATGTACGAAGGTTTCCTTGAACACTTCCCAAAGATTCTAATTTCTAAAAAAGTTTTTGACTATACCTTTATGTAAGATGTCATTGTGACGTTGTCTGTTTAAGTTATAAAAGAAAGATGGTCTATAATGTTTGAATAATTATAGCTTAATGCTATGAAGATGGTGTACTATGAAAAGTACGAGATAACTCATGAGGAGTTATAGATAATATGATCTGAGGAATTATTATCGAGCGAAAAGCAAGTTAAAAGTAAGATAGAGTTAGGTGGGATTTCAATTGAGGACTCATGTGATGGTGAGTTATACAAATCTTTGTATGGGCGAGGGTTTTGTGCTTTTTCGGTTTATCATATTGATAATCATTGGAATGTTGGTGTTGCGCTATCAATGTATATGTGACGAAAAGGTGATTCTTTTCTCATATGTATGTTTGATAGTTAGAAACTATTAAGATTAGACAGATATTTTCGCGGTTCTTAAAACTAATGCATATGGTAAGTTCGTGACTCATAATAATATGTTATGTTTTGAACCCCTCAGCGAATGGACGCCTATGGTCTGACTAGGATAAGTTCTTAAACTCATATTATTGTGGCAAGTCCTGAACTTCTAATGTGCGGTAATTTTGATGAACTGGGGTATAATTAAGTTATGAATGGAGTATTGAGGATGATAGGAATAGATAGATCTTTTAAGCAATGGATCATTACAGAAAGTGGAGTTGATGGTGGAAGCATAGGTATTCTAAATCTACTAGCTATGCTAGACTTTCGAAATTTATTGACTTCGTGCTAATGTTTACACTTCTATTTTCTTGGAAAAAATTGGATCAAATGATGGAACCAATGAGTTTTAACAACAATACTGTTATTCGTATGTCTATGCTAATTGTTTCGGCTAGACAAAAATGATTTGCAATATATCAAAATGTATTTTATATCATTAATGCATCATGTAACCTGGTGCAAAGATGATAAAAACGATGGAGTCATCAATGCAGTATTACCTAGTGTTGGATGTGATCTAAGGATCGTCAGCCCACTATGGTATAATGTAGTATGATAAAATCACCAAATGACGGAATCCTCAACGGACTGTAAATACAGTGTGGTATCATGACGTCATAAAAAGATTTTTGAGATTTCATTGAGATATGAGAATACATATGTATGTATGTATATGTATATTTTAGTTGATGTCCGAATTGTTGTAGAGGTCTATGCTATTTGATTCAGCTAGACAAATATTGAAAGATGTTCATAAAATTCAAGAGTTTCTTAAGAAGTTATGCTAAACCAAATTGTTTTGGTGCGGATTCAGATGTTGAAAAGCTGAGATGAACAACCCTATTATTAGGGGTTGCGCTTAGTTTTATACTTTCTTATTTGAAATGTTTGTATATAATACATGTACAATAGGTTGATCACCTAGAGTACTTGCGGAGGGTGTTTTCAGGTCTTTGTGATCGATAAACATTACGCGAAAGAGGGTTTAAAGTGTGAAGAACCGGGGGTGAAGCACTATTAAACCTAGAGAATAGAGTTCATGGTCTTGTGACCCTCAACATGATTTGGAATCTTTTAAATTCCTGAGTTATTCATACTACTTCCCAATTATTGAACAATTGTGGAGGATTCTTGTTATTTTGCAAGATGGAAGTGAAAAAAAAAAGTATTCCTTAGAAAGAAGTAAGTCGTAAAATGCGACACTGAATGATGGATATGTTGAATAAGTGAGAAAAGAAATTTTGAAGTGAGAAGGATGTGAGTTATCAAAGAATAATGTGAAACTTTTAATAGAAAAGTTTAATAATTGTAGAATGATGTTTGTGGAAAGAAAGTGGTTATAGAAACCAATGAATGAATGAAGTAGTGACGTAAAAATCTACTTTGATAGATTGAATGAATAAAGATTAATAAATAAATAAATAAAAAATTTGAGGACGAAATTCTTAGAAGAAGGGGTGAATGTAATGTCCCGAGAGTTTGATCATATAATATATGATAATGATCCTTAGAGAAAGATAATGAACGAATTCAAAGAATATGTAATACTCAAATATAATTGAGTCTAAGTAAATATTATGAAATAAAACTTATAAGAATTTATTATCAAGAATGGTGAGAGTAGAAAATATAAAACTTATATTAAGGTAATGTGTTGAAGTTATTCAATGAATAGATTTGAGGAAAACACAGTAAGGTAGGGTTTGGTGATTCCAGGGGACGGAATCCTTATAAGGAGGAATGATGTGACATCCCAGATTTTAGAAATTATAAATGAGAATTTTATAAATAAAAGTATTATTTATGAGATATGTTGGGTGTGAGTATGTATATGTAATATATTGTAGAATATGTGAATTGATGTGAAAAGAATGTTATATATTAATTTTAATATATATAAATATTTAATTGAATTATTTATTGAGTTAAATAAATAAATTTTGTTTTGATTATAGAGTAATGTAATTAAGTGTATGGCAGATTAATTAAATGAATATTTAGTATTTAATTTAATTAATATAATAATTTTATGTTATAGTTCTAATTTAATTGAGATAATTAAATTAGATGAGTTATGTGATGATTGTTACACAAAATTATAATTAACAAGTAAATATAATTATGTGACAATTTGATGAGATTGATTGATGTTAAGTTATTGATTAATTAAAATAATGAGTACTTGCCAAACATAGTCTTAGGCTTTTCAAGTTCAATTTGGTGTAACCTATGTATTAACTAGTAATTAGTATATCTAATAAGTACTAGGAGTTACATATATTATATATTACTAGTATTGTATATTATATGTATATACTACAAGTTAGTATATTAGTTTTAGAAAACAAACCAAAGAAAGAAGAAGAGAGTTAGAGAGAGTTGTAGGAGAAGAAGAGAAGGAAGAAAAAGAAGAAGGGAAAGTTTTGAGAAGATAAAACAAGCCCCATCATCATCATCTCCATCTTTCTCTTAAATTCATACTAATAAAGTTATAATCTAAATTCCTTGTTTTAATTATATTTTTATGTTCTTCATAATGTAGATAATTGTTATGTAGAAGTTGTATTGAGAAATTGAGAGAGATAGAGAGAAATAGAGGAATTGAGATGAGCTAGAAAGAAGAAGAAAAAAAAGCTAGAAGAAGGTAACTTCTAAACTCTTATTTAATCTTTGATTTTTTTTGGGTATATTTATGTTCTAGGGTAGTAGATCATGCTTAATCTGTTTGTATTGGTTTAATCTTGGATTATCAAGAATCAAACAAGAGGATTCAAGAAAGAAAATTAAATGGAAAGAAAATTTGAAGAACAAAATTCGTAGGTTTTTAGTAATTGTAGACATATCTTGTGAAATTCATACCTCTTTGGGTATAATGAGTTAGAAAGTGAGCCTTATATCAAATCGAAGATATGGAAGTAAGCTATATTCTGAAAGTGGAATCACATGAAAACTCTTTGTAGATTTCTTGCAATGTCTGTTTTAGTAAGGTTGGTCCGAAGGGAAAATAATCTGTCCAAAAAATTAAAACTATTACGGTTTCTGACTTTGAAAAATTCATATAAATTCGTGTGTTTTGAATCTGAAGAAACTTAAAACTGTAAAGTTGTAGATATGGACGTTTACTAGCTAGACTCGCGAGATTGAGCCATTTTATGGAACGGATCATGTCCGAAATAAATTGTTTAGTAAGGATGTCCAGAAAATGAAATTTTCTAGACTAGTTGATGAATTACAAAATCTGGTTTAGATGGATAAGGGTCTGACTTTAAGGCCTAGATGAGGTTGTAGTACACTGAGTAAGGGTTAATTCTATATAAGAAGGAACAAAAACGGACATGTAACGAATGAGTTACGTTAAAAACGAAAACAACGTTTTGTTAAAGAAATTGTGAAGATGAGTTTTATAATTCTGTTTGAATTAAGATTTTGGGTGATGATATATTTTGATGATTAAAAATATGTTTTGACATATGTAATGAGTATAGATATGTGTTATCATATTCTATGCATAATTAACCATTTAAGATCAAGAGTTGAGATAAGTTAATGTGTTAACATATAACGTGCTCGATAAAATGTCTAAGAGTAATAGTATTTTCTAAACTTTGGTATACAAAGTGTCTAACTAATAATAGCTAATATTGGATATCTATGTATGAAAAGATGATAATACAAGAATAATAATGGAAAGAAATCGAAAAGGGTAATTTTTGATTTATGAAGAAAAATTAAACATGTAAACAATGTGTTGAATATGCATTTTTGAAACCAAAGTGGTATAATAAAATGGTGTGATATCGCACATTAAACTACAAGTGTGATAGTCTAGCATGTGTGTGATGAAAATGAAAAATAAAATCGAGTTGCATATAAAATAGTTAGATGTCTATAAAAACATTATAAAGGATAATAAGATAAAGTAAGGTCTTAGAATAAATTTGACCATGAGATTGAGTATTGATTTTATTTATTATCAATCTCACATACAATGTATAGGTTGTGCGAGGGGCGTGAAGTATTAGCGTGTTGGTAAAAAAGCGCCGGTAAAAGCAAGTCTTTCGGTTCCTTTTTGCTATGTGAACTTGATGATGATCTGCTTTAAAATTTTAGTGTATGATGTATTATATATGTCAAAAGTATGAAATGTGAAAGTCGATCTATGACTATGATGATTGAACTATGAATGTTGATTGAGTAAGGAACTCAATCTTTATAGTTGTTATGTGAACTATAACATGTATGCTATGTTTGTTTATGATTATTCTTGTATGTTGAGCATGTTATTATGTACTACGTGATGCATGAAAATTCATTAGATTTTGCTTGAAATTGTCGAGCTCATTCTTGCAAATAACCATTTTTGCAGATTCAAGAATTGAAGGTAACGCTATATGTGCTACTTGATTGTTATGGATCAAAAGTGATATATGAAGATTTAATATCCTAGCTAAGTTGTTATTCTTGTAAACTATGTCTAATGTTTGAATAATGTATTAATGTTGAATTGTAATATTATTTTGCGAATGTAAACTATTGTAGTATTAAAATGATTACGAGATATTTAGATGTAAAGGTTGAAGGTTTTGGGAACGAGGATAGTTTGTAATAGAAAATTTTAATTATTCCACAAAATTTTAATGGTTGTATTATCGTTTAATGATGTAAAATTAGAGGTTGAATGTATTATTAACGGCCAAAGTCGAGAAATTAAATTGTATATAAATTTTGGAATTGGTCGATTGAGTATATGGATAATATGTGATATGTTATTTAACCCTTATTTTGTGGCAGTGTTTGGAAATGGCAGCTGCAAATGTTCACAATGGAGTGAATGTGACCGTTGAGACACCTTTAGTCACTAATCAGGTTAATGTAGTGTCAGACGAAGAACAAATTAGAGATATCTACGTGGTGAATGAAGAACTAATAGTTGCACCCGAGCTAGTTGCAGAGGTAGCAGTTGAGAGTGAAGAAGAAGAGGAACCTGAGGAGAATTGGTTAGACGAATTTTATGATCGAAACTTAGAATTACAAAATCGTGTTCATGAGTTAGAAGATCAGGCTGAAGAACGACAGGCGGTCGTGGAGCAAAGAGATGTAATAATTCAAAATTGTGTTACCCGATGTGCGATGCTTGAACAGAAGCACTCTTTTGCAAAGTATAAGATATTAGAGTTGGAATCTGAGAATGATATGATCAAAGTACAGATGAAAGCAGAAACAACTGAACGAAGGAGAATAGATGACGCATGGGTAAAAACCGCACGACTTGTAGATATTGTAGAAAAAGACGTCCGATCTAATAAAGCCAAAATAGATGAAATGGGTTTTTCTTTTTGGACAACAATTGGGAGAATCCAACATCGAATTCGGAATTACCCTGTGCATAGCGGTCAACCCCAATTCGATATGGATCGGAGAATAATGATTCAAATCATGGATCAGGATTGGGACGAAGCACTTAAGGGTGGAATGTACCCTATAGAAAAGTCAAATCCATTAGTTTAAGTGAGAGCGTTTGTCGAGGAACCCGAATGAAGTTATTACGGGTAAGTTAATGATAAACTCTTGTGAAGTTTATACCTTATTAGATACCAGTTCTACCCACTCTTTTATTTCACCTAGTTGTGTTCAATGTTTGAAGTTAACTCCGAAGAAGTTAGACTTTGATATATCTGTTGGGAGAAACCTTCGTTACCTCCACTATTTATAAATCTTGTTCAAATCAACACTTTCACGTTACCTGTCGATCGTATCTCTTTGAAAATACTTGCCTTTGATGTGATTTTAGGAATAGATTAGTTAACTACTCATCATACTTTTCGTAAGGTTGTTAACTTTCATATTCTTAACCAACCTGTTATGCGAATTCAAGCAACCAAACCACTAAAGTCAATCATTGTCATTCAAGACATAAGTAAAGAGCCCCGGTCCTTTCGTTGTAGACTTTCTTGTGTGGAATGCACCGAAGCCAGACTTTCTCTAGGCGACGTCGTGAATGACGATGGGAAGTTGATAGGTATCAATGTTACGTGCTATCCAAGTCTTGGATGAGAGTCACAATTTTGAATGATATTTCTATTGTTAATAAATTTCCTAACGTATTCTTGAAGACTTCTTAGCCTACCCCTAGAGCGTTAAATCGAATTTTGTATTGACCCCAGTACAAAACCCATTTCTTAAACCCTCAAATATTTATTCAACTAAAATGAACGTAATATACGCCAAAGACGTTGGCTTGAGCTGTTGAAGATTACGATCGTACCATTCAATACCATCGTGGGAAAGCGAACGTGGTAGCTGACGCGTTGAGTAGAAGATCGTATGCGTTTACGAGTGCAATGTTGTTAACACAAAGGCCCATTTCGTAAGACTTACAAATGATGAAGATAGAGTTAAAGACTCTAGGAACCCAAGTGAAGATAACGAATATACGAGTAGAATCAACTTTAATCGGTAAAGTTAAAGTCGCTCAAGCTATACACCCGGAGCTGATAAATGTGAAGATGAAGGTTCAAGAGGGCGTTATTCTAGAAGCAAGACTCGACGAAGAGAGGAAATCTCAACCCTCGATTTAATTGGCCAATTTAAAAGTCTCGATCGAGTAGGAACTATTGCTTATAGACTCGTTTTACCGCCAAGTATATCGTGTGTTCATAATGTTTTTAACGTATCGATGTTACATAAATATGTGGATGGCCCGAACCACATTATTAATTTAGAACCGAACGAGATAGCGGATGATTTAACGTTTGAGGAGATACTTGTTAAAATCTTGGATAAGAAGAATCGTATTCAACACTCAAAGGTTATACCTCAAGAGTTAGAATTTGAAATGAATTCGAGGTATCCTCACCTCTTTCTAAGATATCAGTAATGTCACGTAAATTTTGAGGGCAAATTTCCATAAGGAGGGGAGATTGTGTGACCCCAGATTTTATGAATAAAGATTTAATTTTCTCAAAATATTTTTTTAATATTATGGTGTGGATTTGATATAATGTTATAGTTGTGGATAGTATTTATAAATTTTGCAAAGTATGCAAGTTGTCATATAATATTCGATTGGTCGGGGAATATTCTTTTTGTCGGGGAATATCCGAATGCTGACAGTACAATCATTAGTGGACCCCTACAAAATTATTGTCAGATTGAAAAACGACAAAAATATTTTATGAAAATAGCGACGGAGTTTTACCGTTATTATCTTGTTGAACTACTTGGTAGTAAAAAATACAAGATGTCGTGTGGTTTGCATAGTAAGACAATTGTATTGATTATTGATGCTTATGTGATAAGTCACTTAGTTTTGTTTTATTGGTATTATTAATGTAATAAAACAAAATGCTTTTATAAAGTTATTCTATAAATAGAATATATTATATTCTATTATACATAGTGTCTGCATAGTGTTTTTGCATAGTAAAATCTTTTTATATAAAACAAAATAGTTTTATAAAGTTATCATTTTATTAGACAATAATTAGAATATATTATATTTTATTATGCATAGTGTTTGCATAGTGCATGCATAGTGTTTGCATAGTAAAATCTTTTATAAAGTTATTCATTTTATTAGATTATAAATAGAATATATTATATTTTATTTAAAAGATTTTGCTTTAAATATGGATAGTCATTAAAAGTAAATCAATCTGGACCGTTCATGAGTTAGTTACTATCGTGGTCCATTTTTCTATAAATAGAAGCTCATTCCTTCATTATTTCTTAGAATTCACCGAAACTCTAGAGAGATAAACTATAGAGAAAAGAAGAAAAGTATTACGCTACTTCACTACTCATATATCCAAATACTTTTCTTCTTAAGGTAGGGAATATTATTTGTTGTACTCGTAAGGGGTACTCTTTCTTTCTTATTTATGAAGAGAACTTCTGTTATTCCATTCTTTATTATTCTATTGGAATAACCTGTATACGCGGGATACCCTATACTTGGTGAAATTCTTCTATTATTCCATTCTTTATTATTATGTTGGAATAACCTGTCTATGCAAAGTATTGCATACATGGTGAAATTCTTCTAATATTCCATTCTTTATTATTCTGTTGGAATATCATGTCTGTGGGTTTTATGTCGGACCTGGTTCTGTTATTTATTATTCTGTTGGAATATCCTTTTGGTGCGAATTTTGCCTGACCTGGTTCCATTACTTATTATTCTATTGGAATAACTTTCATCTATCAAATCTGCTAGCATGCATGGTGATTTCTTTTGTTATTCCATTCTTTATTATACTCGGTTAAGTTAAAACTTTGACTTCTATACTCCATGAAATTAGTGGAATATCCTTAATATTTAAGGCTTCATCCAAATATCTTTTCATGGAAATATTCTTCGAGCATTCTTGAATTTTACTCTACTGACGATTATCATGTTGATAATTTGGGCGTTATTAGTTCTGGATAAATTTATTCTTGAATTTGTTTTATTGAATTATTATGTCATTGTCATCATCCTCATGTTTATATTATGTTGAAAGTCATCTGTGGCCTGTAGTGCATAGACGGACTTGGTATGATTATGACCAGGGATTATTTGGTATAATCATGACCGTAATGTTACAAATGATGTAGAAAAAGTTTTCATTGGCCCGTAGTGCATTGATGGACAGTTTTTGGTATAATTATGGCTATGGATTCTCTTCGACCAAGGGTGCAAAGATGAAATATTTTATGGCATGATCAGGACCGTTGATGAAAACATGATTATCTTTAGCCCGTGGTGCATGGATAATTCGTGGTCGTGATACTAAAGAATATCCTTGGCCTGTAGTGTGACGCCCCCAAAATTAGGTATACATCACCCATCTTGGGTCGCCAGATACATGGTACAGAATTTAAATTCAACTTACTAATACAACTGTCGTGTACAATACGACAAAACATAAACTGTGAGTTTGAATACAAATATTGTCTTCTAGAGATTATACAAACTCAAAAGGAGTCCTCATTACAATTATTATCACACTATTTCACAGAATAGTGAGGACTACTAATGCTATCCTCTGGACCATCACTCCGCTCCCCAACTCGTCCCAACTATATTCTCATTTCACGAAGAAACAGGTGAAAGAAAGGTGAGCTCAACTAGCCCAGTAAGAAATATTATGACTAAGATAATGCAGAATAAATTATCATTATTCTCCAACAATGTTAAACTGATAAAATATAATAGACATCAAGTTTAACTACAGCGGAATAAGCGATCCACTAAAAGAGTTAAGTAAAAAATAAAATCTACTATCTTTTATGATTTAAAAGGTTTTTCATCACTGTTATCGCTAGGACTCAGCTTAATAAATAATCCACATCATCGAATCACCCCTGCACTACGGCCAAGGATATTCTTTAGTATTACGACCACAATTATCCATGCACTACGGGCCAAGAATATTTGTGTATTCATTAATGGTCATGATCATGGCAACAACTGTCCATCAATGCACTACGGGCCAATGAAGACTTTTACCACATCATATGTAACATTACGGTCATGATTACACCGAATAATCCCTGGTCATAATCATACCAAGTCCATCTATGCACTACAGGCCACATATGACTTTCAAAAATATAAATATGAGGATGATGACAATGATATAAGAATTCAATAAAACAAGTACAAGAATTAATTTATCCAGGAACTAATAATGTCCAAATTGTCAACATGATACTTCTTTGTAGAGTAAAATTCAAGAATGCTCAGAAGAATATTTCCATTCCACTAATTTCATGGAGTATAGAAGTTAAAACTTTAACCAACTGAGTATAATAAAGAATGGAATAACAAAAGAAATCACCATGCATGCGGTACTTAGCATGATGAGGTTATTCAAAGAATACTAAATAACGGAACCGGTCGAGCAAAATTTGCAAGCGAGGATGTTTTAACGAATAATAAAGAATGGAATAATAACAAATCACCATGCATGCGATTACTTCGCATGTAGGCAGGTTATTCCAACGAGAATACTAATAAGGGCGAGAATCGAGTCCGTAGAAACGCATGCAGACAGATATTCCAACAAAATAATAATAAAAGGCGGAACCAGTGCATGCGTAAAAGCGCATGCATGTGATATTCCAACGAGAATAATAAAGATTTAATCGTGTCCGTAAAAAGCGCATGAGCGTGGATATTCCAACAAAATAGTAAAGACGGAATAATAGAAGAATGTCACCAAGTATAGGTAGATCACAGATATGGTTATTCCAACGAATAATAAAAATGGAATAACAATAGTTCTCTTCATGAATAAGAAAGAATAACATCCTTTACCGTAAAAGAACCTAATATAAGAGTAGTTAAGTGGCGAAATCTTTCCTTCTTTCTCTCAATAATTTTCTCTCTCTAGTTTCAAAATAATTAAATAAGAAATAATGAAGGAATGAGCTTATATTTATAGGAGAATGGAAGTGTACTGTTTATGAACGAATTATTTCGGCAGAATTATTTTTTTAACCAAATACAATAAAGTCAATCAACTAACCAATAAAATCACAACAAAAATTAAAATATAATACATATATATAAACACATATTTTCAACTTATATATATCAATATTATATATACACCACTTAATTTTTCTCCCCCATAACCAACATCAATCCCCCACCCACCCAAAAATCAATTTCACTACACTCTTACACATCACTTTCACACTACCACTTTTCCACCATTTTCCACTCACACACACATCACACACCTATCACTTTCACATATCATTTTCTCCCACCATATACTCAATACATACATATACTTCTATACTTATACTCTTCCATTTTCAAAATTATTTTTCCAACACATATGGGCCCCACATATGGCCCCCACATTTGGGCCCCACCTTTAAATAATTTTCTACCGATTATTTTGAAAAATGGGTAAATAGGAATCCATAAAATAAGCAAACTTCATAAAAATCACCTTAATAATTTTAACAACATTCATCATCTTTTATTACAATTCACAATATTAATCGACCAGGTCGTTCCCAGGAAAGAGGGGGCTTTCCAATAAGGATTTCTTCCTATTGGCGCGCAATTAGGTGACCAAACCTCTCCTCGACAGAACTTCTAGACATCGTTAATATTGCAAATAATAATATTAATAATTTTGTCGTCTCAATTATTGATTTTAACAATATAATAAATATCGACAATAATTGCATCAAATAACGTGAGATTTTACCAATCGAATATAATATAACAACTTGCATACTATGCAAAATTTATAAATATTACCCACAACTATAACCTTATATCAATTTCACTCTATAATATTCAAAAATAATATTTATAGAAAATTCATCTTTATTCAAAAAATTGGGGTTTTACAATCTCCCCTTCTTATGAAATTTCGCCCTCGAAATTAAGGTACGTACCTGGTATGTCGAAGAGGTAAGGATACCTTGATTTAATTTTAGATTCTAACTCCCAAGTCATTTCCTCAACATCGTGATTTCTCCACAAAACTTTGACTTGAGGTATAACCTTGGTGCGTAGAATATGTTCCTTCTTATCCCAGATTTGAACAGGAACCTCTTCATACGTAAAATCTACCGTTATTTCGTCCGATTCTAACTCAATAATGTGGTTCGGGTCTTCCACATATTTACGTAACATGGATATGTGAAAAACGTTATGAACACGAGACATACTTGGCGGTAAAGTGAGTCTATAGGCCACAGTTCCTACTTGATCAAGGATTAAAAATGGGCCGATGAATCGAGGATTGAGCTTTCTTCTTTTTTCAAATCTCGTAACTCCTTTCAATGGAGCAACACGTAACAACACATGATCTCCTATATCAAATTCCACGTCCTTTCGATGAATATCAACATAACTCTTTTGTCGATCTTGTGAGGTTTTTATACGTTGCCGGATCGTTTGAATCATTTTCGTAGTCATACGTACCAACTCCGGTCCCAATAACGTTGCTTTACCCACCTTATCCCAGCATACTGGAGAACGACATTTTCTTCCATACAACACTTCGAATGGAGCCATGCCAATACTTGCTTGATAACTGTTGTTGTAGGAAAACTCCACCAATGGTAAGAACTTGTCCCAACTTCCCTTGAAATCAAGGACACAGAGTCTTAATAGATCTTCAAGAGTTTGAATAGTCCTCTCCGACTGTCCGTCCGTCTGAGGATGATATGCTGAGCTAAATTGTAAATCTGTGCCCATAGCTTTCTGCAAACTAACCCAAAATCGTGAAGTGAATCTTGGGTCTCGATCAGAAACTATGGATACTGGCATACCATGCACGCTTACAATCTCGTTAATGTACATACGAGCAAGACGTTCAAGTGTATAAGTTTCTCGTATCGATAAAAAATGAGCAGACTTGGTCAATCTATCAACAATGACCCAAATCGCATCTATACCTTGAGAAACCTTAAGAAGGCCGTGAACGAAATCCATGGTAATGTGCTCCCCCACTTCCATTCTGGAATTTCAAGTGGTTGCAATGGACCTTTTGGTACTTGATGCTCGCTTGACTCGTTGACACGTTAGACACCTTGAGATAAACAAATACGCATCTCTCTCTTCATATTGCCCCACCAAAATGTATGTCAAAGATCATGATACATTTTGTACTCCCGAGATGGATTGCAAAGCGGTGTGTTGTGCACCTCCATCATGATTTTATACTTTAAATCGTAGTCATTTGGAACACAAAGTCCGGAGTTGACTCGAAGTATTCCTTCTTCATCGATTCTTGCTTCCTAAGATAACACCTTCTTGCACTTTCTTCCTCATACGCATCACCTCCAGTGTCCGTAACTTGAGCGACTTTTAACTTTATCAATTAAAGTCGGTTCTACTCAGTATATTAGCCATCATCACATGGGTCCCTGGAGTCTTTAACTCTATCTCCATCCTTTGCAAGTCACACAAAATGGGCCTTTGTGTTGACAATATCGTTCTCGTACTTGCATATGATCTTCTACTTAATGCGCCGGCTACCACGTTAATTTTCCGTGATGGTATTGGATGGTATGATCATAATCTTTCAACAGTTCAAGCCAACGTCGTTGTCGCATGTTGAGTTCTTTTGAGTGAAGAAATATTTGAGGCTTTTATGATCCGTAAAGATCTCCACTTTCTCCCCATACAAGTAATTCCTCCAAATCTTTAGTCTGAAAAGATTAACAATACCGCTAACTCTAGATCATGAGTAGGATAATTCCTCTCATATTCTTTGAGTTGTCGTGGAGGCATAGGCTATGACTTTCTCATGTTGCATGAGAACACATCCTAACCCTTTTGCACGAAGCATCACATAGATGACAAATCCCTCCGAACCAGATGGTATTGTCAGAACAGGTGTTGAAATGAGTCTCCTCTTGAGTTCTTAAAAACTCTACTCACATTCCTCGCTCCAACCGAACTTTGTATCTTTTTGAGTCAGCTGAGTTAGTGGAGTAGCGATTCGAGAAAACCCTTCTACGAATCTCCGATAATAACCAACTAAGCCGAAAAGCTACATACTTGATCCAATCGATTTAAGTTGCTCCTAGCTTTGAATAGCTTCAATCTTTGCTGGGTCAACAGATATTCCGTGACTTGATACCACGTGCCCAAGGAATGCTACTTCCTCAAGCCAGGACTCACATTTCTTCAACTTGACATAAAGCTTGTATTCACAAAGCTTTTGGAGTATCAGCCTTAAGTGTTGCTCATGATCTTCACGGCTTTTGGAATAAATAAGGATGTCATCAATAAAGACGACCACAAAGTGATTCAAATATTCCTTGAATACTCGGTTCATCATATCCATGAAGGCAGCAGGAGCATTAGTCAATCCAAAGGACATGACTAGGAATTCATAATGCCCGTACCGAGTTCTGAAAGCCGTCTTTGGAATGTCATCGGTTCTAATCTTTAATTGGTGATATCCGAAACGAAGATCAATCTTTGAAAAGAATTTGGCTCCTTACAACCGGGTCAAACGGTCATCAATACGTGGCAATGGGTACCTATTTTTTGATGGTGACATGATTCAACTCCCGATAATCAATACAAAGTCGCATACTCCCATCTTTCTTCTTCACGAATAGAACATGAGCACCACAAGGAGAAGTACTAGGACGAATAAAGCCAATATCTAACAATTCCTTCAGTTGAGTCTTTAACTCCTGAAGTTCAATAGGAGCCATTTGATATGGGGCTTTAGAAATGGGTTTTGTACCGGGTTCAAGGTCGATACAAAATTCAATTTCACGCTCTGGGGGTAGTGAAAGTAATATGCACACAAGCCAATCATGTTTGATGATAAAGCATATACTTTATAACAATCTTATTCATTTATTAATAAAAAGTATTAATTTATTAAAGGCTTTTAATTATCTACATGATGTTGTTTTTATAATATGTGATAAACCCATAGTTTTAAGCAATGCTTTTAGAATAATGATGATGATCATTCTAATGAGATCTAAATTCTTTGAAAGCTTAAAACTAAAATAGTTCCCAATCGTTGGATTACTAAATTGGGGATTAGTGAATCCGGATAGATTGGTACATACGTTGCTTGCTCATTGGATGAGGATGATTGATCTCATGATCATTTGTGTGGAGACACTAAAGCAAGTATGTAGGTGCTTATTAGAGAATAAGTTCACTGAACGTGGCTCGCTAAGGAATACCTAATGGAGTTTTATTTGCCTGTCAATAGGAATTCCTGTAGTGATAGTAGTACAAGTGATCCTTGGACTTGAGATCATCATAGTATCTTGTGTATGATGAGTTATACTTTGACTTATTCCTTAAGACCCTTAGGGTATATCAAAGGGTATGCTTGGGTATAATAAATTGTACATGGAGATAATGTATGATCAATAAAGAATCTACCACTTCTAATAAAAGAAGAGAAATATCCTATGTGATTCGATAAATGACAATCCAAGAGTCCTTGGCAAAAGCGTAATGAAATTAGAAAGGAGTTTCTAATTTGCATTATTTGGAGTTAATGCATTTAAGGATCGAAATACATATAATTAAATAAAATAAGACTTGACAAAGAATTCCATGTCTTATATTTAATTGGGACATTGTATGGTGGAAGGATTGAATTGTACGGTAACTATTTACTCAAAGGTTCTTTAATGATTAATGTTGAAATCTATATTATCTGAAAGTCGTTGATCGCTAGGGAGGCTTATCCTATTGTAGAATAAATATTATTTAAATAAATAAATTATTTAATTTATTTATTTAAATAAGATTAGAATTGTTCTAATTGATTTATTCACAACCTTTAATATGGAGAACCTAAAGGGTCACACCACCATAAAAGGAAGAATAATTATTTAAGAAGTTAATGGCATAATCGTAATAATATGTTATGTATATTTAATTTAATCTATGGTGATAGAATAAATTAAATAGCTTAATATTTATTATTTAATATTTTAGAAATATTAAATATAAATTAATAAGAGGAGTCTTATTAATATTATAACAATTATTATTATTTTAATTTCTAAAAGAGTTTAGGAATTAATTTAATATAAGTACTCTCATTTATTCCTAATTGGATTAGGAAGGAAAATTAGTTAAAGGAGTTTAATTAATTATCCCTAATAAGATTAGGGAGCTTAATTAATTAAAAGAATTTAATTAATTAAATAAAACCCAATTCCTTAATTGTTAAGGTGGGTTGCCTACATCTATTAATAAGAGGAGTCTTATTATGGGTGGTGAGGGTTGTTGACTTTTTCAACATACGACATAATTCCAATTTGTTGGAGAGTACGCCCTTTTTCTATAGAGATAGGAAAAACTAGGGTTTGAGCCAATACCCCTTCTTCTTGAATTTTCTTCTTCCTTGGTGGATCACCTCTAGAGGCCAAACATATGGGTGGCTAACGTTGATCAAAGGAAGGAACAAAACCCCGGTAGATTCAAGTTGAATGCGAAAGGATTTGGAGGTGAACTTGTACCTGAGGAAGCTCGATCTTCAAGGGTATGATTTTATTCTTTATCTTTTCGTTTAATTAATAATTGTGCATAAAGGGTGATCCGGGTATATGGTTTGTAAAATTTTTAAACTCTGATTTTTACACGCTTCCGCACTTTTATGCAATTTGATTGCTTTCATGAATATTACAAACCCAACAGGTAGGCCAGGAAGTTCTTCAGGGAATACGTCAGGAAATTCATTAACAATAGAAATATTATTCAAAAATGACGTATTTTTGTTTAGATCTGTAACATGAGCTAAGAAAGCTTGACATCCATTTTTCAATAAACGAATAGCTTTATGGCTTGAGATGACAGTGATTGATTTTAATGGTTTGGTTGATTGAATTCGCATAATAGGTCGATTAGGAATATGAAAGCTAACAACCATACGAAAACAATCAATTTTTGCATGATGAGTAGTTAACCAATCAATCCCTAGAATTACATCAAATGCAAGTATTTTTAATTCAATAAGATCGACAGGTAATGTGTGGGTACCAACTTGAACCAAACAAGACTTATAAACCGTGGATGTAATGAAGGTTTCTCCCAATGGAGTTTCCACAGATAAATCAAAGTCTAATTTCTCCGGAGTCAAATTTAATCGTTGAGCGGAAGTAGGAGAAATAAAAGAATGGGTAGAACCGGTATCAAATAAGGTATAGACTTCGCTAGAGTTTATGATAAGCTTACCCGTGATGACCTCATTCGGTTTCCTTGCTTTCTAGGAGGTCACTTCAAACGCTCTTCCTTGCACTACTGGCTTTGACTTTTTTGGGACGGCCTTTGGTGCCTCCATCTTAGCTGAACTTGTCTTCGGTGAACGACAAAATTGGGCTAGGTGACCTTCTCTTCCACAATTATAACATGCTTTGGACGACATCGCACAGTTTGGACTGATGTGTCCCTCTCCTCCGCATTTGAAGCATATGATAAGTGGTCGTTCTCCTTCCTTAACAATGGGTGCTGGTGCTGACGTCTTTCCATCATTGTTGAATCTCCTCTTCTTGAAATGTCTATTTTTACTGTCTTAGCCATGATTACCACCGAATTGGTTACCATTTCTGGCATGTTGATTCCCTCCATGTTTGTTGTCGCCGTTTCGATGACTGATACCACTGGTATTTTCATGTCACGCTACCGCTTTCTCTTAGTTAAGCGTTGACTGCGTTCGCTACTCCAATAACTGAGCCCTATTTACAACATCTGAGTACAAACACAGTTTATGAGAAATAAGATATTGACGTATCTCCAGTTTCAAACCTCTTAAAAACATTCGCGTTATACGCTCCTCATTATTGACCAAATGGGATGCAAACCGGGATAACTCCGCAAATTTAGCCTCGTATTGCGACACGATTATATTGTTTTGTTCCAATTTGATAAACTCCACTTCTTTCATGTGACGAATACTCTCGGGAAAGTACTTGTCGTTGAATAGCTCTTGGAACTTCTCCCAAGACATCTTGAAAAGGCGTCAGTCAAGTACGTTTTACGATTCCCATCGATGTCTGTCTCTTCACGCAACATGAAGGTGGCGAAGGGAACTTTTTGCTCCTCGGAGCATCCCAAGAAATCAAATATCTTGGTGATCTGCTTTATCCATTCTTCCACCTTAAGTGGTTTTGGCTCTCCTATAAACTCCGGTGGTCCCAGCTCCTTGAACTGTTTAGCAGTGACCGTCCGAGAGTTTCCAGTGTTTCCACCTACATTTTGGACAGAGCCGCTCTCGCCTTTGATGTTGCACGAATTGCATAAAGCCTCTGAACAATCCATCATTCATCATTTGGTCTGTGTTGTTGTTTGCATGAGGATTGTTGCCTTCCTGATGAACATTCTCCTGATTATTGATATGTGGAGACTCAACGGTCTCTTGTGCTCCATTGCTATTTTCAACATTCTCGGATGTCATTTTCAGATACTACCATAAAACAAAGGCTCATTAACATATAACATACTACCCATATACTTTGACCAACCAATTAAATACCAAATAAACTTAGGTAGGTCATACTAGCGAATGAATTCCCCGTCTCTCCCCTCCTAGTTCTAGTCTCACATCATAGCCAGGGATCATATCCCTAAGCTTTGATACCAACTGTGACGCCCCCAAAATTAGGTATACATCACCCATCTTGGGTCGCCAGATACATGGTATAGAATTCAAATACAACTTACTAATATAACTGTCGTGTACAATACGACAAAACATAAACTATGAGTTTGAATACAAATATTGTCTACTAGAGATTATACAAACTCAAAAGGAGTCCTCATTACAATTATTATCACACTATTTCACAGAATAGTGAGGACTACTAATGCTATCCTCCGGGACCATCACTCCGCTCCCAGACTCGCTTCCAAATATATTTCTAATTTCTGAAGAGAACAAAGGAAGAAAAAGGGTGAGCTCAACTAGCCCAAGAAGAAATATTATGACTAAGATATTGCAGAATAAATTATCATTAGTCTCCAACAATGTTAAACTGATAAAATATAATAGACATCAAGTTTAACTGCAGCGGAACAAGCAATCTATTAAAAGAGTCAAGTAGAAAATAAA
The DNA here is from genome assembly GCA_020205615.1 of Panax quinquefolius. Lineage (NCBI taxonomy): Eukaryota > Viridiplantae > Streptophyta > Magnoliopsida > Apiales > Araliaceae > Panax > Panax quinquefolius. The sequence goes on from CM035160.1 coordinate 55,754,853, forward strand.
ATCTACTATCTATTATGATTTAAAAGGTTTTTCATCATCATTATCATTTGGGACTCAAATTTTAATAATAATCCACATCATCGAATCACCCCTGCACTACGGCCAAGGATATTCTTAAGTATCACGACCACAATTATCCATGCACTACGGGCCAAGAATATTTGTGTATTCATTAATGGTCATGATCATGCCAACAACTCGTCCATCAATGCACTACAGTGCCAATGAGGACTTTTACCACATCATTTGTAACATTACGGCCATGATTACAATCGAATAATCCTCGGTCATAATCATACCAAGTCCATCTATGCACTACGTGCCACGTATGACTTTTAAAAATATAAATATGAGGATGATGACAATGATATAAGAATTCAATAAAACAAGTTCAAGAATTAATTTATCCAGAACTAATAATGTCCAAATTGTCAACATGATCTTCGCTTTGTAGAGTAAAATTTAAGAATGGTCGAAAGAATATTTCCATGAAAAGATATCGAATGAAGCGTAAATATCAAGGATATTCCACTAATTTCATGGAGTATAGAAGTCAAAACTTTAACCAACCGAGTATAATAAAGAATGGAATAACAAAAGAAATCACCATGCATGCGATATTGTGACATGATGCGAGTTATTCCAACGAATACTAAATAATGGAACCGTGTCGGTAAATTAAACGACGTGATGTTCCAATATAATAATAAAGATTGAATAACAACAGAAATCACCATGCATGCGGATTGCTTATGTATTGAGTTATTCCAATGTAATACTAATAATGACAATTAGGTCCCAAGAAAACGCATGTGATAGGATATTCCAATAGAATAATAATAAAGATGAAACCAGTCCGACGTAAACGCATGCATACGATATATTATTCTAATGTAATAATAAAGACGGAATTAGTCCCACGTAAAACGCATGCATGTGATATATCCAAATGTAATAAGTAAAGACTTTAATAATAGAAAAATGTCACCAAGTATAGGGTGATCACAGACATACGAGTTATTCCAATGTAAATAATAAGAAATGGAATAACAACAATTCTCTTCATGAATAAGAAAGAATAACACCCTTACCGTAAAATGAACTGAATATAAGAGTAGTTAAGTAGTAGAAATCTTTTCTTCTTTCTCTCTATAATTTTCTCTCTCTAGAGTTTCAGTGAATTCGTAAGAAATAATGAAGGAATAAACTTCTATTTATAGGAGAATGGAAGTGTACTGTTTATGAACGAATTATTTCTGCAGAATTATTTATTCAACAAAATACAATAAAGTCAATCAACTAACCAATAAAATCACAACAGAAATTAAAATATAATACATATATATAAACACATGTTTTCAACTTATATATATCAATATTATATATACACCACTTAATTTTTCTCCCCCATAACCAACATCAATCCCCCACCCACCCAAAAATCAATTTCACTACACTCTTACACATCACTATCACACTACCACTTTTCCACCATTTTCCATTCACACACACATCATACACCTATCACTTTCACATATCATTTTCTCCCACCATATACTCAATACATACATATACTTCCATAGTTATACTCTTCCATTTTCAAAATTATTTTTCCAACACATATGGGCCCCACATGTGGCCCCACCTTTAAATAATTTTCTACCGATTATTTTGAAAAATGGGTAAATAGGAATTCATAAAATAAGCAAACTTCATAAAAATCACCTTAATAATTTTAACAACATTCATTATCTTTATTATAATTCACAATATTAATCGACCAGGTCGTTTCCAGGAAAGAGGGGGCTTTCCAATAAGGATTTCTCCATATTGGCGCGCAATTAGGTGACCAAACCTCTCCTTGACAGAATTTCTAAACATCGTTAATATTGCAAATAATAATATTAATAAATTTGTCGTATCAATTATTCATTTTAACAATATAATAAATATCGACAATAATTGCATCAAATAACGTGAGATACTATGCAACAATTACTATAGCAATAATTGAACAAAACTGAATGACTTCTCACTTAAGCATCAATAATCAATACCGTGTGCTACTATGAAACCACGCGTATTACTGTACTTTTACTACTGAGTAGTTCAACAGTATCAACGGTAAAACTTCTGTCGTTATTTTCATAAAAATATTTTTGTTGTTTTCTCAATCCGACAATAATTCTGTTGTGGGGTCCACCAATGATTGCGTCGTTGTACTAATATTCCCTGCTAAAACGAATATTCCCCGATCAATCGAATATAATATAACAACTTGCATACTATGCAAAATTTATAAATATTACCCACAACTATAACCTTATATCAATTTCACTCCATAATATTCAAAAATAATATTTATAGAAAATTCATCTTTATTCAAAAAGTTGGGGTTTTACATGTAGTGCAGGGATGATTTGATGATGTGGATTATTTATTGAGCTGAGTCTCAGTGATAAAAGTGATGAAAAACCTTTCAAATCATAGAAGATAGTAGATTTTAGTCTCTACTTGACTCTTCTAATGGATTGCTTGTTCCGCTGCAGTTAAACTTGATGTTTGTTATATTGTATCAGTTTAACACTGTTGAAGGCTAACGATAAATTATTCTGCATTATCTTAGTCATAATATTTCTTACTAGGCTAATTGAGCTCACCCTTTCTTTCACTGTTCTCTTCAGGAAATGAGAACGTAGCTGGGACTAGTCGGGGAAGAGAGTGATGATCCTAGATGTTTGCATTAGTAGTGTAATAACCTATTTTTTATATATATAATTAAATATTAATTGATTTTATCTTATACAATTGTGTTTAAATGGGAAAAGGTAAATGATTTTGTTTCCTTCTTTTCTTCTTTGTTTTGTTTGGAAAATTAAATTCTTTTAGTAGATAATTAAATAACTGATTAAATTAAAATTTAAGCAAGATAATTTTTTTGTTAAAGTCTTGTGGTAAAATTATTCGGAGCGGGAAGCTACTTTGGAGATAGAGGAGTCTATTCGAGCGGAGTATCTGCATCTTTTGATAACTAGGTACGTTCATTCTTTTGATTCCGAGGACGGAATCCTTTTTAAGGGGTAGGTGATGTAATACCCGATAAAAAAAATTTAATAATAAATAAATATTAAATAATAATAATAATAAAATTCTTTGTTTTAAATCTATATTTTTTAATTGGGCTTTTCTTATGTCTAGGTCAATTTTGTATTTAATTTTTGTGGACTATTATAAGTAAATGATTACATTAATTTGGGTTTTTTAAATTAATTAGGTTTAAATTATATTTGTGGGTAATAGTAAATCCTTTATAATTATGAGAATTAATAAAACCCTAACCTATCTCACGTTCATCTAATAACTGAAAAAGAAGAAGAAGAAGAAGAAGAAGAAGAAGAACACTGTCGCCGCTACAGAGGAAAAGAAAGGAAAATTGATTGCACTTGTGTGTTATAAGAATAAAGATTGAACATCCGGATACAAGCAAGTTTGTATGTTTAGTTAATCTTTTTTTTAATTGATTGAGTAGTGCAGAGATTTGCGTGGACAGAGAATACTGCTATGAAATTATTGATTTACAATCATGCTATCTATTCATATATATTTCCTTGAGTAATGAATGGTATTCATGCATGATGATAACACATGAAAAGTGACGTGAAAGGAGTTCTTATTATAAAAGAAAACAAAAACGTAAGCTTACATAATCAAGAAAGGTATTGTGATATATTTATATATTATACATTAAGCTATTAACTCGTTGGAAAAAAAATATGTTTATTAAAAGATTATTTATAATTTAATTCGGGTTTATTTTTGTAAAACTAATGTAAATTAGGAAATAAATTCATGTTAATACACATTATAATTAGTATGTAACTTATAATTGTATTATTATTACTTTTATTAGATCGGACGGAGGAAATTTAAAGAGTTATTTTTGGAATATAAATTTTGGAGTATTAATAATTGATAAAAGGCGATGATTAAAGGCATATTAAATAGATTATGAGTTATTTTAGAATTAGTAGTTTGGATTATTTTTAATTTGGGGTAAATATGTTTAGGTTGCGAATAACGTTTCGTATTTGATATCGTTGGCATTTGAGGGTAAGATTTGGTGGAGTGTGCTATAAATGGTTTGGAAGTATCAGGTACGGATTCCGTACTCTTTCTGCGATACTCTTATTAAATTTGATTTGTTCGTTTGTTTCCTTATTTTGAATTCTATTATGATTTCACATAATTGTTTCTTGTGAAATAAATATATTAGTTTCATTTTAGAGTTGATACGTATGACTCGTATTTGTACTCTTTGAATTAGGTTATCATGTTTAGTATTATTTATTTTGATAATTGTAGAGCGGTACATGTTGCTACATTCCTTTTGAAACCTTGTGACTATAATTTGATTTGGTTCAACATATACATATAGAACCCTTTTGTTGGTATTATGTCGCATGTGTTGTGACATGATATTTTTGTTAGAATATACCGTAGAGTATACCTGAGGTATAACCACCTGTGGGGGTACCACATGCATGTCGTCTTGGCACAAGAGACGTGACACTTTTCGTGGTGGTGTGATTAGTCCACGACGTCTCCATTTTGGGCTCCGGAGGAAGTGGGCCATTTGATGTTTTGTTGTGGGAGGCGTATGGGTTAACCCTAGTTTTATGTTTTATGGATTTGTGATGTTATGCCAAACACACCTATCCGAGTTGCATACATTTGTATTCACAGTCCAATGTGTGATTTGTCTGTGTGGCATTATTTTGTTTGCCTGTGTGGCATTATTTTGACTTGCCTGTGTGGCATTATTTTGGCTGCCTATATGGCATCATTTGATTTGCCTGTGTGGTATTAGTTTGACTTGTCTGTGCAGCAATGTGTATTTCTGAGCTCATTTGGTATAAAATAACTCCAGCCATTTGTTTCAGCCTATTATTTTATTGGATTAGTTTTGTTGGTTTATGTTCAGTTCAAGTCATTGAGTTAGTTATTTCAGTTCGTTATTTCTTTATTCTTTTATTGGTTTCGTCAATTACGTTGATTCAGATATATTCATTACGTTGATTCAGATATATTCCATTCAGATCTTTGGATATTATATTTTCGTTCGTATTTGCACTTGAGGCTTTGTTCAGCATTTTGTCTCGGTTGTTTTTGTATATCAGTTGTATATCTTTTGTATATCTGTATCCGTACCAGGCAATTGGCTCATGCTGTGTTTTTCTTCCGACAGGTTTGCAGAGGTGATTCAGGGATAGTGTGATGAGATTTTTGCCTTTGACCATTTAGGTTGATTCGAATTTTAAGTTTTGATTATTTTGACTCAGTTTGGAGAATTGTACTTATTACTTTATTAATGGATCACCACTATTAAAATTTTGAGGTTGTTAGTGCTCTGTTTATTTATTTTGAGGTTTGTTGTGCTTTGCACGTGACCTCCCTTTCCTTTTCGGGAAGGGGATGTTACAGAGATGGTATCAAAGCTTAGGTTCTTTCTTGTAGAAAACCTATTTAGGTTTGACCTGTGAGTTGTGGGTAAATCACTGGGTAGACGTAGGAGTTTGAATTGATTTTGTTCTCTGTTTGGTTGTTCTTATTCTGACCAAGTGTTTTTTTAGTTCTTTGAGTTGTAGTTGATTTAAGAAAGGCGAGATAATTTGTTAAGATTATTATTGTTATGCGTTGGAACAATAATATTAGTTAAGGATTGTGATTGTATTATTAAGGAAAATAATATCATATTTTGTTCAGTTAAGAAATGATTATACGATTATGATATGAGCATATGTATCAGCAAGTTTTGATATGGGAGAATTATTTGTTAAGAGTTATTTCACGTAATTACAAATTTTTATGATTTTGGAATTGAGGATTTTATTTGGGTTAGATTCTGATTTTTGTTAAGTTGTGAATAATTTGAGGTATGTGAATCGGTGGGATAATATGATAAAGTGAAAACTATTAAGTACAAAGGATCTCTTGTAATTTTGAGTTGTTGTAAAGATTCGAGGTAATTAGATTAATTTTTCGGAGTAAATGAATTCTGCGATTATTTCCTAGTAGAATATTGAAGTTATCTTATATGAAATTTTGAGTGATAGTACGAGGAGATTTTGGAATTTGTTGGGTTAAGGTTTGCACTAATAGAATGATTGATTTATTAAATGATTAGATATTAAGTGATGAATCTTTAAGAGATTTTGAAAGCTATCGTTTTCTTATTCAGATAGTAGGATATATGATTTGGAGTTTGGTATGGTGATGGAGAGATCTTAGTAGTAGTATATTTTTGGTGTAATAATATTTGAGAACTAATTTGATTGGAGGTTATGATATTTTGAAACTCTTAAGGACTTAGGAGAGTTGGTGATAAAGAGATATTAGTAGTATATTCTTTGGTGTAATATTATTTGTGAATAGTTCAAATTGAGGATGAGATATTTTGAAACTCTTGAGGACTTGGGGAGAGTTGGTAATATGGTTTGCATAGTTGTTTTGTTTATCTGATGTCTTTAGAGTTTTGCATGAATTTATGTAAAATTAAATGAAAATAATTTATTAAATCTTTGTCATGTGTGGAAAAACATTTTACGAATAAAAAATAATTTTAAATATTTTGGGTATTCGAATCATATTTAGATGAAGAGAAATGTTTTGTGATTTTGAATTATTTTCCGAAGAGTACGTTTACAAGAATGAAACTCCAAGATATTATCAACGGCCCGCACCAACGGTGGATCATGTGATTTAATTTGATGCATCGCGAAGAATCTTACCAAGGCTTGACACGGTAGCTGACGAATCTTTTACAAGTACATTAATAATTACGTGGACCGATGACTTATCCGCGTTGATCGTTACAAATGGCAGCGCTACGTCTTAATTAAAGTTTATGAACTATTATGTAATTAAAATAAAAATCAAAATAAAACTTAATTTAGTTTATTTGATTCCGAGGACGGAATTATTTTTAAAGGGTGAAAAATGTAATAACCTATTTTTTTATATATAATTAAATATTAATTGATTTTATCTTTTAGAATTGTGTTTAAATGGGAAAAGGTAAATGATTTTGTTTCCTTCTTTTCTTCCTTGTTTTGTTTAGAAAATTAAATTCTTTTAATAGATAATTAAATAACTAATTAAATTAAAATTTGAGGAAGATAATTCCTTTTGTTAAAGTCTTGTGGTAAAATTATTCGGAGCAAGAAGCTACTTTGGAGATAGAGGGGTATATTCGAGCGGAGTATCTGCATCTTTTGATAACTAGGTACGTTCATTCTTTTGATTCCGAGGACGAAAATCTTTTTTAAGGGGTAGGTGATGTAATACCCGATAAAAAAAATTAATAATAAATAAATATTAAATAATAATAATAATAAAAAATTCTTTATTTTAAATCCATATTTTTTAATTGGGTTTTTCTTATGTCTGGGTCAATTTTGTATTTAATTTATGTGGACTATTATAAGTAAATGATTACATTAATTTGGGCTTTTTAAATTAATTGAGTTTAAATTATATTTGTGGGTAATAGTAAATCCTTTATAATTATGAGAATTAATAAAACCCTAACCTATCTCACGTTCATCTAATAACTGAAAAAAAAGAAGAAGAAGAACACGCTGCTGCCGCTACAGAGGTAAAGAAAGGAAAATTGATTGCACTTGTGTGTTATAAGAATAAAGATTGAACATCCGGATACAAGTAAGTTTGTATGCTTAGTTATTCTTTTTTTTTAATTGATTGAGTAGTGCATAGATTTGCGTGGACAGAGAATACTGCTATGAAATTATTGATTTACAATCATGCTATCTATTCATATATATTTCCTTGAGTAATGAATGGTATTCATGCATGATGATAACACAGAAAAAGTGACGTGAAAGGAGTTCTTATTATAAAAAAAAACAAAAACGTAAGCTTACATAATCAAGAAAGGTATTGTGACATATTTATATATTATACATTAAGCTATTAACTCGTTGAAAAAAATAATAATATGTTAATTAAAAGATTATTTATAATTTAATTCGGGTTTATTTTTGTAAAACTAATGTAAATTAGGAATAAATTCATGTTAATACAAATTATAATTAGTATGTAACTTATAATTGTATTATTATTACTTTTATTAGATCGGACGGAGGGAATTTAAAGAGTTATTTTTGGAATATAAATTTTGGAGTATTAATAATTGATAAAAGGCGATGATTAAAAGCATATTAAATAGATTATGAATAATTTTGGAATTAGTAGTTTGGATTATTTTTAATTTGGGGTGAATATGTTTAGGTTGTGAATAACGTTTCGTATTTGATATCGTTAGCATTTCAAGGTAAGAGTTGGTGGAGTGTGCTATAAATGGTTTGGAAGTATCAGGTACGGATTCCGTACTCTTTCCGCGATACTCTTGTTAAATTTGATTTGTTAGTTTGTTTCCTTATTTTGAATTCTATTATGATTTCACATAATTGTTTCTTGTGAAATAAATATATTAGTTTCATTTTAGAGTTGATACGTATGACTCGTATTTGTACTCTTTGAATTAGGTTATCATGTTTAGTATTATTTATTTTGATAATTGTAGAGCAGTAAATGTTGCTACATTCCTTTTGAAACCTTGTGACTATAATTTGATTCGGTTCAACATGTATATATAGAACCCTTTTGTTGGTATTATGTCGCATGTGTTGTGACATGATATTTTTGTTAGAATATACCGTAGAGTATACCTGAGGTATAACCACCTGTGGGGGTACCACAGGCACGTCGTCTTGGCATGAGAGACGTGACACTTTTCGTGGCGGTGTGATTAGTCCACGATGTCTCCATTTTGGGCTCCAAAGGAAGTGGGCCATTTGGTGTTTTGTTGTGGGAGGCGTATGGGTTAACCCTTATTTTTTGTTCTGCGGATTTATGATGTTGTGCCAAACACACCTATCCGAGTTGCATACATTTGGATTCGCGGTCCAATGTGTGATTTGCCTGTGTGGCATTATTTTGGTTGCCTGTGTGGCATTATTTTGACTTGCCTATGTGGCATTATTTTGGCTGCCTATGTGGCATCATTTGATTTGCCCGTGTGGCATTAGTTTAACTTGTCTGTGTGGCAATGTGTATTTCTGAGCTCATTTGGTATAAAAAAACTCCAACCATTTGTTTCAGCCTATTATTTTATTGGATTAGTTTTGTTGGTTTCTGTTCAGTTCAAGTCATTGAGTTAGTTACTTCAGTTCGTTATTTCTTTATTCTTTTATTGGTTTTGTCAATTACGTTGATTCAGATATATTCATTACGTTGATTCAGATATATTCCATTCAGATCTTTGGATATTATATTTTCTTTTGTATTTGCACTTGAGGCTTTGTTCAGCATTTTGTCTCAGTTGTTTTCGTATATAAGTTGTATATCTTTTGTATATCTGTATCCGTACTGGGCAATTATCTCTTGCTGTATTTTTCTTCCGGTAGGTTTGCAGGGGTGATTCAGGGCTAGTGTGATGAGATTTTTGCCTTTGACCATTTAGGTTGATTCGAATTTTAAGTTTTGATTATTTTGACTCAATTTGGAGAATTGTACTTATTACTTTATTAATGGATCACCACTATTAAAATTTTGAGGTTGTTAGTGCTCTGTTTATTTATTTTGAGGTTTGTTGTGCTTTGCACGTGACCTCCCTTTCCTTTTCGGGAAGGGGGTGTTACAAGTAGTCGTCACTATTCTGTGAAATAGTGTGATAATAATTGTAATGAGGACTCCTTTTGAGTTTGTATACTCTCTAGTAGACAATATTTGTATTCAAACTCACAGCCTATGTTTTGTCGTATTTTACACGCATCGTTGTATAATTAAGTTATATTTGAATTACATGCACCATGTATCCGGGCGACTCAAGATGGGTGATGTATACCTAATTTTGGGGGCGCCACGGTTAGTATCAAAGCTTAGGGATATGATCCCCAGCCGAGATGTGAGACAAGAACTAGGAGGGGAGAGACGGGGAATTCCTTCGCTAGTATGACCTACCTAAGTTTATTTGGTATTTAATTGGTCGGTCAGAGTATAGGGATAATATGTGATATGTTATTTAACCCTTGTTTTGTGGTAGTTTTTGGAAATGGCAGCTGAAAATGTTCACAATGGAGTGAATGTGACCGTTGAGACACCTTTAGTCACTAATCAGGTTAATGCGGTGTCAGACGAAGAACAAATTAGAGATATCTACATGGTGAATGAAGAACTAATAGTTGCACCCGAGCTAGTTGCAGAGGTAGCAGCTGAGAGTGAGGAAGAAGAGGAAGAAGAGGAACCTGAGGATAATTGGTTAGACGAATTTTATGATCGAAACTTAGAATTACAAAATCGTGTTCATGAGTTAGAAGAGCAGGCTGAAGAACGGCAGGCGGTCGTTGAGCAAAGAGATGTAACAATTCAAAATTGTGTTACCCGATGTGCGATGCTTGAATAGAAGCACTATTTGGCAGAGTATAAGATATTAGAGCTGGAATCTGAGAATGCTATGATCAAAGTTCTGATGAAATCAGAAACAACTGAACAAAGGATAATAGATGACGCATGGGTAAAAGGCGCACGACGTGTAGATATTGTAGAAAAAGACGTTCGATCCAATAAAGCCAAAATAGATGAAATGGATTTTTCTTTTTGGACAACAATTGGGAGAATCCAACATCAAATTCGGAATAATCCTGTGCATAGCGGTCAACCCCAATTCAATATGGATCGGAGAATAATGATTCAAATCATGGATCGGGAATGGGACGAAGCACTTAAGGGTGGAATGTACCCTATAGCAAAGTCAAATCCAATAGTTTAAGTGAGAGCGTTTGTCAAGGAACCCGAACGAAGTTATTACAGGTAAGTTAATGATAAACTTTTGCGAAGTTTATACCTTATTAGATACCAGTTCTACCCACTCTTTTATTTTACCTAGTTGTGTTCAATGTTTGAAGTTAACTCCGGAGAAGTTAGACTTTGATATATCTGTTGGGAGAAACCTTCATTACCTCCACTATTTATAAATCTTGTTCAAATCAACACTTTCACGTTACCTATCGATCGTATCTCTTTGAAAATACTTGCTTTTGATGTGATTTTAGGAATAGATTGGTTAACTACTCATCATGCTTTTCGTAAGGTTGTTAGCTTTCATATTCTTAACCAACCTGTTATGCGAATTCAAGCATCCAAACCACTAAAGTCAATCATTGTCATATCAAGCCATAAGTAAAGAGCCCCGGTCCTTTCGTTGTAGACTTTCTTATGTGGAATGCACCGAAGCCAGACTTTCTGTAGGCGACGTCGTGAATGACGATGGCAAATTGATAGGTATCAATGTGACGTGATATCCATGTCTTGGATGAGAGTCATAGTTTTGAATGATATTTCTATTGTTAATAAATTTCCTGACGTATTCTTGAAGACTTCTTAGCCTACCCCTAGAGCGTGAAATCAAATTTTGTATTGACCCCAGTACAAAACCCATTTCTAAAACCCTCAAATATTTCTTCAACTAAAATGAACGTAACATACGCCAAAGACGTTGGCTCGAAATCATTGAAGATTACGATCGTATTCATTCAATACCATCGTGGAAAAGCGAACGTGGTAGGTGGCCGCGTTGAGTAGAAGATCGTATGCATTTATGAGTGCGATGTTGTTACACAAAGGCCCATTTCCGTATGACTTACAAATGATGAAGATAGAGTTAAAGACTCTAGGAACCCAAGTGAAGATAACGAATATACGAGTAGAATCGACTTTAATCGATAAAGTTAAAGCCGCTCAAGCTACACACCCGGAGCTGATAAATGTGAAGAAGAAGGTTCAAGAGGGCGTTATTCTAGAAGCAAGACTGGACAAAGAGAGGAAATCTCAACCCTCATTTAATTGGCACATTTAAAAGTCTCGATCGAGTAGGAACTATTGCTTATAGACTCGTTTTACCGCCAAGTATGTCGCGTGTTCATAATGTTTTTAACGTATCGATGTTACGTAAATATGTGAACGGCCCGAACCACATTATTAATTTAGAATTGGACGAGATAGCGGATGATTTAACGTTTGAGGAGATACGTGTTAAAATCTTGGATAAGAAGAATCGTATTCAACACTCAAAGGTTATACCTCAAGAGTTAGAATTTGAAATGAAGTCGAGGTATCCTCACCTCTTCGGCATATCAGGTACGTACGTAAATTTTATGAATAAAGATTTAATTTTCTCAAAATATTTTTTTTAATATTATGGTGTGGATTTGATATAATGTTATAGTTGTGGATAGTATTTATAAATTTTGCAAAGTATGCAAGTTGTCATATTATATTCGATTGGTCGAGGAATATTCTTTTTGTCGGGGAATATCCGTACGATGGTACAATCATTGGTGGACCTCAGCGATGTAATTATTATTTGGATTGAGAAAACGACAAAAATATTTTATGAAAATAACATCCAAAGTTTTACCGTTAATACTGTTGAACTACTCGATAGTAAAGTAAAAGAATACGATGTCGTGTGGTTGCATAAGTAGCACAACGATATTAATTATTGATGCTTATGTGATAAGTCACCGGTTTTGTTTTATTGGTATTATTAATGTAATAAAATGTAATACTTTTATAAAGTTATTCTATAAATAGAATATATTATATTCTATTATACATAGTGTTTGCTTAGTGTTTTTGCATAGTAAAATCTTTTTATATAAAATGTAATACTTTTATAAAGTTATCTATTTTATTAGACAATAATTAGAATATATTATATTTTATTATGCATAGTGTTTGCATAGTGCACGTATAGTATTTGCATAGTAAAATCTTTTATAAAGTTATTCGTTTATTAGATTATAAATAGAATATATTTTATTTTATTTAAAATATTTTGCTTTAAATATGGACCGTCGATTAAAAGTAAATCAATGGACTGCTTCATGAGTTAGTTACTATGCGAATCCATTTTTCTATAAATAGAAGCTCATTCCTTCATTATTTCTTAGGAATTCACTTTGAAACTCAGAGAGATAAACTATACTGAGAGAAAGAAGAAAAGTATTACTCGCTACTTCACTACTCATATATCCAGTACTCTTCTTCTTAAGGTAGGGAATATTATTTGTTGTACTCGTAAGGGGTACTCTTTCTTTCTTATTTATGAAGAGAACTTCTGTTATTCCATTCTTTATTATTCTGTTCAAATAACCTGTATACGCGGGCTACCCTATGCTTGGTGAAATTCTTTTGTTATTCCATTCTTTATTATTATATTGGAATAACCTGTCTATGCAAAGTACTGCATACATGGTGAAATTCTTCTAATATTCCATTCTTTATTATTCTCATTGGAATATCATGTCCATGCGCTTTTTGCCGGGACCGGTTTCGTTATTTATTATTCATTTGGAATATCCCGCTTGGTCTGCAATTTCGCTTGACCTAGTTCCGCTATTTATTATTCTCATTGGAATAACTTTTATATGCGCAATACCGCATACATGGTGATTTCTTTTGTTATTTCATTCTTTATTATACTCAGTTGGTTAAAGTTTTGACTTCTATACTCCATGAAATGAGTGGAATATCCTTGATATTTACGCTTCATCTAGTATCTTTTCATGGAAATATTCTTCTGAGCATTCTTGAATTTTACTCTACAAAGCAGTATCATGTTGACAATTTGGACGTTATTAGTTCCTGGATAAATTAATTCTTGAATTTGTTTTATTGAATTATTATGTCATTGTCATCATCCTCATGTTTATATTATATTGAAAGTCATTTGTGGCCTGTAGTGCATAGATGGACTTGGTATGATTATGACCGAGGATTATTCTAAGATAATCATGATCGTAATGTTACAAATGATGTGGAAAAAGTCCTCATTGGCGTAGTAGTGCATTGATGGGCGGTTTTGGTATGATTATGGCTATGGATTCTCTTCGGCCAAGGGTGCAAAGATGAATTGTTTTATGGCATGATCAGGACCGTTGATGAAAACATGATTATCTTTGGCCCGTGGTGCATGGATAATTCGTGGTCGTGATACTAAAGCATATCCTTGGCCTGTAGTGTAGGGATGATTTGATGATGTGGATTATTTATTAAGCTGAGTCTCAGCGATAAAAGTGATGAAAACCCTTTTAAATCATAGAAGATAGTAGATTTCATTCTCTACTTGACTTTTCTAATGGATTGCTTATTCCGCTGCAGTTAAACTTGATGTTTATTATATTGTATCAGTTTAACACTGTTGAAGGCCAACGATAAATTATTCTGCATTATCTTAGTCATAATATTTCTTACTGTGCTAGTTGAGCTCACCATTTCTTTCACTGTTCTCTTCAGGAAATGAGAACGTAGCTGGGACTAGTCGGGGAACAGAGTGATGATCCTAGATGTTTGCATTAGTAGTCCTCACTATTTTAAAATATAGTGTGATAATAATTGTAATGAGGACTCCTTTTGAGTTTGTATACTCTCTAGTAGACAATATTTGTATTCAAACTCACAGCCTATGTTTTGTCGTATTTTACACGACTGTTGTATAATTAAGTTGTATTTGAATTCTGTACCATGTATCTGGTGACTCAAGATGGGTGATGTATACCTAATTTTGGGGGCGTCACAGTTCTTCTCCCCTAGAAACAGTTGATGTTTGTACTGACGTCTTCACGTTATCATTGTTGTACCTTTTCTTTTTGAAATCTCTTCCCGACTCGCTCCTTTTATTATCACGGCCACCATTACCACCTGAGTGATTACCGCTTTTGTCCGAATGCTTTACTATCTATTGGTTTCTATTGCTCCGATGGTTGCCGCCACTGGTATAACCCTGGTTGTGGTCCCTCGGTTGCACATACTCATTATCTCGCTCTAATAATTGAGCCATATTTACAACATCTGAATATAAAGGAAATTTATGAGATATAAGATATTATCGAATCTCGGGCTTTAGACCTCTCAGAAATATGCTCGTCATTCGTTCCTCATTTTTGACCAAATGAGGTGCAAACCTGGATAACTCTGCAAACTTCGCCTCGTACTGGGACACCGTCATATTGTTTTGTTCCAGTCTGATAAACTCTACCTCTTTTATATGACGAATACTTTCAGGAAAGTACTTGTCATTGAACAGTTTTTGAAACGTTTCCCAAGACATGTTGAGTGTGGCAGGTTGGGCACGCTTCACAGAATCCCACCAGTAGTCTGCGTCACTCGCGAAACATAAAGGTGGCGAATGGAACCTTCTGTTCCTCCGTGCATCCCAAGACATCGAATATCTTGGTAATTTGTTTGACCCATGTTTCCGCCTTGATCGGATCCGGCTTTCTAATAAATTATGGTGGTCCCAACTCCTTGAACTGTTTGCCTGTGACAGACCGCGCGTTGCTATCACTTTCACCCGTGTTTTGTACACGAGTCTCCCTCGTCTGATTTTGCATGAACTTCAAAAAGCTCCTAAACATTCCATCATTCATCGTTTGCTCGGTAGTTTTGTTTACAGGAGGAATATTGCCTTCCTGTTGTACGTTCTCCTAGTTTGTGACAAAAGGTTGTTCCACAGTCTCATATACTCCATTGTTAATGTTCTCAGCAGCCATTCTTAAATACTGTGATAAAATAAGGGTTAATTAAACAAATTAACATATCACATAATATCCCTATATTATGACCGACCAACAAATAAGCTTAGTTAGGACACGCTAGCGAAAGATTTACTCATCTCTCCCCTCCTAGTTCTATTCCCCGATCTCCGCCAGAGATCATATCCCTAAGCTTTGATACCAACTGTGACGCCTCCAAAATAGGTATACAACACCCATTCTGAGTCACCAAATACATGGTATAGAAAGCAAACTATAACTTCAATAATACAATTGTCATGCAAAATACGACAACATATACTGTGAGTTTAAATACAAATATTGTCTTATAGACAATATGCACACTCAAATAGGTCCTCATTACAATTATTCAAACACTATTTTACAGAAATAGTGAGGACTACTAGAACATCTTTCTAGAACCATCACTCCATACCCCGACTAGATCCTGCTATGTTCTCACCTCCTGAGAAGATAAATGGAACAAAAAAGAAAATGGTGAGCTCAACTAGCCCATTAAAGAATATTATGACTAAGATAATATACAAAAATTTATCATTAGTCTTCAACAGGGAAAAATCTGATAAAATATAATAGACAACAAGTTTTAGATCAACAACTGCAGCAAAAATATCAATCCATTAGAAGAGTCAAGTAGAGAAAGAATTCCACTATCTTCTAAGATTTAAAAGTCCATCATCAATATTTTATCCTCAGAATAACAATCAATATACATCTTTAATCAAATATTCATCTTTGCACTACTGAGCCAAAGATATTCATTTGTATCACCAGTTGGTCATGTTCATCTCAACACTTGTTCATCTTTGCACTACGGGCCAAAGATATTTATTAGGTAATCATTCATCTTTACACTACAAAGCCAAATATATTCAAAGAATATCATCATTTAGGACCGAGGATGATGATGAAAAATATTTTAAAGGAACGAATCCAAAGTGAAACAAAATAACAAACATTAGAGATTCAGATTACGCTTTATCCAAGATCAATAATACTCCATAATAACCGATTTTGAAGCAAAATTCAGTGAATAAAGATCAAAAACATGGATATAATCAAAGATAGTAACTATAATAGACATCTTGGACAAAAAGGAGAAAATTTTATTTTTCTATGAATAAAGTCGATTCGTGAATAATTGTCGTATACGTGAATAAGGCTATATCGTTGTAAGACCCCAAATTTTTAATGAATAAAATTGAATTTTTCTAATTATTATTGTGAATAATAAGGTGTTAATTTAATATAATACTTTGGTTATGGGTGAAATATGCAAATTTTGCAAAATAAGTAAGTGGTAATAAAATATTCATTGTGTCGGGGAATATTCGTTTGGTCGTGGAATATTCTTTCTATCGGGGAATATTCGTACGATGGCGCAGCCATTTGTGGGCCCCATAACGGATAACGGTCGGATGAAGAAAATGACAAAATTGAATAACGGCGTAGTTGTTACTGTTAAGACTGTTGGAATACCCGGTAGTTAAAATACAGTAATACGCGTGGTTGCACAGTAGCACACGGTATTGCACAGTATTGTTGAATTATTGATCCTTACGTAAGAAGGCACTACTCAATAATTGTCACAGTAGTTACTGTTCAATATTTTATTTTGTTGATTCAATAATTGCTGCATTGGTATTTTATATTATTGTTGTTCAATAATTGTCACTACACAGTATTTTCTATTATCATATCAATAATTCATATTATTTGAATAATATTATTAGATAGCATTATTGGCAATGTCTAGAAAGTTCTCATTGGGAGAGGTTTGGTCACCTAATTGCGGCGCCCGAAGAAGAGAAATCCTTATCGAAAGCCCCTCTTCCACAGAAAGCTACTTGGTTGTCATAAATGTGATTCTCGTAATATTATTTGTGAATAATTAATTATTGATTCATATGATAAGGAAATATTTATTTTATGTGGATATAAATGATGGATTTATTTATGTGGTTATAAATGAAGGAGTTAATGTTGAGGTGTTTTATCAGTATTTTGTCGGATTGGAGGTATTAAAAGATCAAATCAGTGTTCTTACAGCTTTATTGTGTGAGTTATAATTTTTAAGCCGACCGTTGGATAGTTGTGATTTTTGGATATGTTATACATATGTAAGTTGAGTATATGTCCACAAATTTTGAACCGTTAAAAATGAGCGTATGATTTGTTATGAATTTTAAGAGGTGACTGATTTAGAAATTAGGTTTATAAATGATTTTTGTGGAAAAATCTAGAATTGAGTGGACCCCACTTGTGGTTGGTGAAGAAATGTGCTGAATTTTTATTCAAATGTGGTGGGTGGGAATAGTAGCAGGTAAAGCCATCAGGTTACAGGTCAAGTCTGCTTCGGTGTGCTAATATTTTCCTATAAATAGAGGGCTAAGTTAGAATTGAAAATCACACCAGAATTCATAAGTTTTCTCTCTTTCTTTCTCTATATTATCGAGCGTATTCTTGTGAGTATTTTGATACTTTAAGTGTTGCTATATCTGATTGCAAGTTCCTTCAAAGACTATATCCAAATATTCCAAATGTAAGTATTGTCTTTTTGAGGTAAGGGATGTTATTTCTTCTTAAATGATATTATTTTTTTCAATATCATTATGCCGAAATATTGGTTTGAACTTTTATCAAATTTGGAACTTTTTGTGTTCTGGGGTTACTTATTCACGATACATAATTATTCACGAATCTGACACAAAGACTATTCACCTAAAAATGAAATTTTCTCCTTTTTGTCCAAAATGTCTATTATGGTTACTATCTTTAATTATATCCATGTTTTGATCTTTATTCTTGAATTTTGCTTCAAAATTGGTTATTATGGAGTATTATTGATCTTGGATAAATTGTAATACGAATCTCTAATATTTGTTATTTTGTTTCACTGGATTCGTTCTTTTAAAATATTTTTCATCATCCTCAGTCCTAAATGATGATATTACTGAATATCTTTGGCTTGTAGTGCAAAGCTGAATGATTAACTGATGAATATCTTTGGCCTGTAGTGCAAAGATGAATGATTACCTAATGAATATTTTGGCCCGTAGTGCAAAGATGAATAGGTGTTGAGATGAACATGACCAACTGGTGATACAAATGAATATCTTTGGCCTGTAGTGCAAAGATGAATATTTGATTAAAGATGTATATTGATTGTTGTTACAGGGATAACATATTGATGATGGACTTTTAAATCATAGAAGATAGTGGAATTCTTTCTCTACTTGACTCTTCTAATGAATTGTTGTTTCCGCTGCAGTTGTTGATCTAAAACTTGTTGTCTATTATATTTTATCAGATTTTTTTCCCTGTTGAAGACTAATGATAATTTATTGTATATTATCTTAGTCATAATATTCTTTATCGGGCTAGTTGAGCTCACCCTTTTCCTTTTGTTCCATTGTTCTTCTCGGAGGAGAGAATTTAGCGAGAACTAAATGGGTATGGAGTGATGATTCAAGATAGTTGTTTTAGTAGTCCTCACTATTTTATAAAATAGTGTATCAATAATTGTAATGAGGACTTATTTGAGTGTGGATATTGTCTAGAAGACAATATTTGTATTTAAACTCACAGTATATGTGTTGTCGTATTTTGCACGACAATTGTATTATTGAAGTTATAGTTTGCTTTCTGTACCATGTATTTGGCAACTCAGAATGGGTGTTGTAAACCTATTTTGGGGGCGTCACATACGTGAATAGTAACCCCGACACAAAAAGTTCCAATTTTGATAAAAAGTTCAAACCAATATTTCGGCATAATGATATTGAAGAAAATAATATCATTTAAGAAGAAATAACATCCTTTACCTCAAACGAACAGTACTTCTGATCGAAATATCGGATATGAGGTTGAATGAAACTTGTACTGAACCAAAAGTGGGGCCCACCAATTCTAGAATTTTCCACCAAAATGATAAATTCTGAAACTTCAACAATTTCTGAACCAGTCACCTCTTAAAATTCATAACAAATCATACGTTTATTTTTAACGGTTCAAAATTTATGGACATATACTCAACTTATATATGTATAACATATCCAAAAATCATAACGATCCAACGGTCGGATTAAAAATTATAACTCACGCAATATATCTCAAAAATACTGGTTTAATTTTTAATACCTCCATTCCGACAAAAATACTGATAAAACACATCAACATTAACTCCTTCATTTTGAACCATAATAAATATATCTAACATTTATATCCACATAAAATAAAATGCGCGGTCTGTCCCAGCCAAACAGTTCAAGGAGTTGTGACCACCATAATTTATTGGGAAGCCGGATCCGATTAAGGCGGAAATGTGGGTCAAGCAAATTACCAAGATATTCGATGTATTGGGATGCACGGAGGAACAGAAGGTTCCATTCGCCACCTTTATGTTCCGCGGTGAGGTAGACTACTGGTGGGAGTATGTGAAGCGTACCCAGCCTGCCGCACTCAACATGTCTTGGGAAACGTTTCAGAAACTGTTCAATGACAAGTACTTTCCTGAAAGTATTCGTCATATGAAAGAGGTAGAGTTTATCAGACTGGAACAAAATAATATTACGGTGTCCCAGTACGAGGCAAACTTTGCAGAGTTATCCAGGTTTGCACCTCATTTGGTCGAAAATGAGGAACGAATGACGATGATGTTTCTGAGAGGTTTAAAGCCCGAGATTCGACAATATCTTATATCTCATAAATTTTCTTTATATTTAGATGTTGTAAATAGGGCTCAATTATTAGAGCGAGATAATGAGTATGTGCAACCGAGGAACCACAACCAGGGTCATACCAGTGGCGCAGCCATCAGAGCAATGAAAACAAGCAAGGAAGAAAGCATTCAGACAAAAGCGGTAACCACTCTGGTGGTAATCGTGGCCGTGATAATAAAAGGAGCGAGTCGGGAGGAGATTTCAAAAAGAGAAGGTACAACAATGATAACGTGAAGACGTCAGCACAAACATCAACTGTTTCTAAGGGAGGAGAACAAGCACCGGTCGTTTGTTACAAATGCGGGAAAGAGGGACATATCATCCCAAACTGCCCACAACAATCCAAGGTATGTTATAACTGTGGAAAGGAGGTTCATATAACTCGAGACTGTTCTGTAGCAAAACCAAGTTCAGCAAGGATGGTAACTCCAAAGGCTGTCCCGAATAAGTTAAAATCAGCGGTTCCTGGAAGAGCGTTTGTCGTGACTGGCCAAAACGTGAGAAACCCGAACGAGGTGATCACGGGTAAGCTAATATTGAATTCTTGCGAAGTTATACCTTACTAGATACCGGTTCTACCCATTCATTTATCTCTCCTGCTTGTGCTCAACATTTAAACTTGACTCCGGAGAAATTAGACTTTGATTTATCAGTGGAGACTCCGTTGGGTGAAACTTTCGTTACATCCACTGTTTATAAATCTTGCTTAATCCAAGTTGGTACTATCACATTACCTGTTGATCTTATCTCTTTAAAGATACTTGCTTTTGATGTGATTTTAGGAATTGATTGGTTAACCACTCATCATGCCAAAATTGATTATTTTCGTAAGGTTGTTAGTTTTCATATTCCTAACCAACCTGTCATACGAATCCAAACAATTAAACCACTAAAATTAATCACTGCCATATCAAGCCATAAAGCTATTCGTTTATTGAAAAATGGATATCAAGCTTTCTTAGCCCATGTTATGGATTTGAACAAAGACAAGTTAGATTTGAATAATATTTCTATTGTTAGAGAATTTCCTGATGTATTTACTGAAGAACTTCCTGGTCTACCCCCAGAACGTGATGTTGAATTCTTTATTGACCTTAAACCGGGTACAAAACCCATTTCTAAAACTCCATATCGAATGGCTCCTATTGAACTTCAGGAGTTAAAAGTCCAACTACAGGAATTGTTAGACATCGGTTTCATTCGTCCTAGTACATCTCCTCGGGGTGCTCCTGTTTTATTCGTAAAGAAGAAAGACGGGAGTATGCGACTTTGTATTGACTACCGAGAATTGAACCATGTCACCATCAAGAATAGGTATCCGCTACCTCGCATTGATGATCTGTTTGACCAATACAATGCCACCTAGCAACTAGATTCAATGAATCAAAACATAAGATATTTAAAAGTAAGAAAATACTTACTTTACTTTTCATTTTTGCCAAGACCATTCTCTCTCTTCAATTTCGAAATCTAGAGTGAGAAAGAGAGAGAATCCAAGCAAAGATCAGTTCATAACCTTTCAATAACAAGATCAAAGGTCAGAAGTCTAGATCAAGCACTAGAAAGGTATAAACCTTCAAGATTTCAAAATCTTGTGATCCATGTTATTTGTTATGATTTGTTGTTTTAAGTTGTGTTAGAAGGTGTCACTTGATGATCTGGGTTGCCAAAACTTAGATCCATATCATTTTGATGCTCAAAATTAAAGATTTAACAAATCTGGAAAACTAGAAAAAAAAAGGCCTGACAGCCTAATGTCAGAACCTCTAGATCTTTATGTGTTTGATGTTTTGTGTATTTTATGTTTTGAATCGTTCTATGACATGAGGACCGTGATCTCAAATCGAAGCGTGGTTAGATCTAGTATAGATCATCGATTATGCTCGGTCAAACCACGCCGACCGCTCACGAAATCCATTTCGTGTTACCCGTAAGTTTCCTGAAATTCCTGACAAGCTTTTGCAAGCCTCTAATCTTGCAGTCGTTTGATCTTTTGGTCGTGTTGTTAGTTTGTGGTTGTAGAAGAGTATATTAACTACACATGTATGCTACTAGATCACTTAGATCACAACTAGAATGAAATATAATCACGGCCAAAGTAGGTTGACCAAACTGCCTCATGAAGGTTTTCTAGAAAACCCAGATCTTCATCACCGAGTTGTCTTTCGAGGTCGGCCCTACTTAATCTCTTAGATTCAAAGTTGTTATGATGTTCGATTTTATGCTCGGCAAACCTCGATATGTGGTCTACCTTATGGAACCAATAGTTCACCCAAACAAATTATAGAATACCGCTTATAAGGATCGAAAACTAATACTAGTTGATCGTTTCTTCATTTTCTGGAAAACCCAGAAATGAAGAACATCGTTGTCAGATATTTCTGGAGCTTAGATCTCTCGGATCTGATGTTGTATGACCTATCTAGTGGTTGGAACATGTAATGTTACATTAGTACTACGATATATAAGCATTAGTTAGCTCAGAACATGTCTGGATTGGAAATAAGAATCGGTCAAAGTGAGTACCTTCTTATCTGACGATGAGTTTCTGGGCAGCTCAAGAACATCTCAAGAAAACCTATAGCGATGGGACTGTCGCTAAAGGGCCCTTTAGCGACAGTTTCTAATTAATTTATTTTCTGATTTTCCGGAAATGAATTAAAAATAGATAAAAATAGATTTTAATTATTAGAAATACATAATAAATTCTGAAAATTTATTTTAAATTCTGAAAAATTGTTTTTAATTATTTTAAGTATATTTCATAAATATTTAATATTTTTGGAATATAAATGGTATTTAATTTATTTAATTATAATATTAAATAAATGATTTAAAAATGATTTTAATTCATGAAAAATCATGAAAAATAATATTATGATATAAGAAAATATTTAAAGATATTTTCAAAGACTTTTAATATTTTATGATTAATTTCACTAATTAATTAATATTAAGGATAATTAGTTTATTTAATAAATATATTAAATAAATTATGGAAAATATAAATTAATGATTTATAAATCATATGAAAATGATTTAAGTGTTATAAAAATATTTTAAGTTATAAAATATAACTTTTGATATTTTGTCATGAAAATATTAATATTTTAATATTAATAGTAATTATCGGATAATGAATTTAAGTGTTTAAAAATTATATTTAAATGATTTTAAGGTTTTAAAATTACTTTAATATATTATAAAATATATTATAATATTATGACATGTATTTCATTAATATTTGATAATAAATGAATATTAATGATAAAAGAATTAAGTGGTATTTATATTATTTAAATACGTGTTTAATGATTGAAAATTCTTGATAAATAGTAATAATTATTTAAAAATTATTACGAGACTTTGAAAAATATTTCGACTATTATTAAAATTATCTTAGATAATAGTTAAGCGTTTAGCCAGAGTTTAATTGAACTTAAACTCGAAATTTGTCCGACTTGGCAAATGGCTTAGGATGATAGAATCGGTTTGCTTCAACTCGGACTTAAATAGTCTGACTTGATGCTAAGTTTTATGTGCTGAATAGACTGATAGGGTTATGTGTTATGTGTATAGGTTATTCTATGTTTATATATATTATAGTATTATATTGTGATGATATTATTCTAATATTGGAGATCTATATTACTAATATTAGGTCTTCGGATAAGGCGATATAAATTGCGTAGCGGTAATCAACGGTTCAAGCAAGTTTATTTTTACTTAACTATACTAAGAGTGTTTCATTCGGATAAGCTTATGGTTAATCATTGCTGATTGCCATGTATAATTGTACTCTGTACATATTGCATGTATAAGTTAGGTATGAAAGGCTGATCACCTTCATTCTAGTTGGTTTCAGATATATTTGTTCATGTATAATACTTGTTCAGTCATAAATTTGTTCCTGCTAGTTCACAATTATATTGTTGAATTATAGCCAGCCAATTATTCAAATCATTTCAATCATGATATATCGTTATATTATTGAACTTAAACTTGCTGGGCAATTCTTATGCTCACCCTTGATATATCATGATAAAACATTGCAGATTAAGACGAATGCGTCGGATACAAGGACATGTTAAAGACAGTTCCAGCGTTAGGATATGTGTGCAGCTAAATTGTTTAAGTATTGTATGTTAATAATGTTATGTGTTAGAAAAGTTATGAAATGTGTATTAAGTTAAGGTTACTCGACCTTGGGGATTATGTATAAGTTATTGTATAAACAATTTATGTTTATATCTTTCGCAAATATAGTTGAATAGTTATAGAATGATCGAACCGGATCCGAGGTGATTTAGGACCTCGATTCGGGCCAATCATGATTTGGTATCAAAGTCAGAGGTTATGAACCTTAGGTAGGAATACCGAGACTAATAACGCAGTGATTAGGATAAGTACTAACTCAAATAGAGTTAGTTAGTTGGTGGAGATTCAAAGACGAAATCTCGACGAGTTAAAAAGATACGAGACTTCCCTAACTACGATAATAAAGTTGAGCAAAGAAGTGATGAATAGATGAGTCTAAAAGACTAAAAGCAAAGTGATAGAAGATCGTATAACAAAACGATCAAGGCGTAGAAATGAATCGTAATATATACGATTTAGATCACCCCGTGATCGGATAAGGTTATAGTATGGAATATGAATCAATCAAATGATTGGAAAGTTTACAACAAAATTGTTTGTGTGTATCGGTTGTACTACTTAATTGGTACAAATTCGGAAAGGATTATGAATACGAGTTAAATGAAATTCTTATTGAAAAGGGGTTTAGTGTTAGGTGGGGATTCAATTGAGGATTCATGTGTCGGTAATTTGAGTTGTATGATTCCTTGTATGGGGTGAAATTGTACTTGGTGTAATAACTACTTAGTTCTGACAATGATAATCATTGAAATGTTGTGTCGCGCTATTTGCTATATGCATATTAAGAGGGTGATTCCTTTCTCATGTGTATAATAGATAGATAGGTCATAGGTAGAGGATATAAGGTTAAGTACGAGTTCTTAAAACTCATACTTATGTGACATTCTTGATTCATAGTTATATGAAATGTTTATGAACCCCTCAGCGAATGGGACGCCAAAGCTCGACTAGGACAAGTTCTTAAACTCATATGATTGTGGCAAGTAAATGAACTCATAAGTGTGGTTTGACGAACTGGGTATAGTTGTGTGTAAATGGAGTATCGAGAATAATAGGAACAGGTAGATTGTTTAAGCAAATGATTATTAGTGAAAAATTAAGTTTTCCAAAACTCCTAGCTATGCTAGACTTCGAAATTTTGACATCAAGCTAAATACGCACTAAGTGCTTTTGAAAAAAAAATGTAGATAGATTCGTAATCATTTTGAAACGGTTTAAAGAATAGTCTATGCTACTTATTTCACTTTAGATGCAAATGATTTGAAATATCAAAATATATTTTATTTATCACTCATGTACCGTATGTAACTTTGAAAGCGAGAGATGATAAAAAGTGATGGAGTTGTAAATACGGAATACTTAGTGTGAATTTGATCTAAAATCGTTATTCCACTATTGTATGATGTGTTATGACAAATACTATACAATGACGACATTCTCAAACGAATTTGTAATCTGATGCGACATCATGTCGTCATTCTCAAAAATATTTTCAAAAATTTTAATTTGCCAACGGGGTTTGGCTACACTTAAATAATTTGATTGAATTGAATTATTGATATGAGTCTATGCTATTTGATTCAGCTAGACAAACATTTATAAAACTCTAAGCGTTCTTTGAAAATTTTCCCGAACCAAACTATTTTGGTGCGAAATTCTATGACAAGACTGAGGTGAACTATGTAGATTGGATTAAATAATTCAATAGCGAGAATATTCGCAAGACATGATAAACGTACGTACTAGCAACAGTAGTTTACCTTCTTCATGATTGTAAACATATTGTTAACCTATATAAGGGGTCGAGTACCTTTTTCTTAATTGAAATAGGTAGCAGGTAGTAATACCTATAAACCTCAATAGTTCATGGTCTATATGACTCCTCAGCACGATTTCAAAATTTTTACTCTTGTGAGAGGTGTATTGGGTAGCATGAGATGCTGTGTATGTATGGTGTATGGTTTATGGTGTAAGGTAAATTTCGGGGACGAAATTTTTAGAAGAAGGGTGAATGTGACAACCCGAGAATTTTGAATATTTTTAAAATTTTTATTAATTGATTTAAGGTTCAAATTAGAACCTGAATGGAAAATAAGTGTATCGTTTGATATTTTTAGATAGAATTTTGAGGATTTCAAAATTACATAAAGAATTTAAGTGAATTATTCAGGATTAAGGAAATACGTGAAAATATTATGTGTATATGATTGTATATGTATACGATATGTGATTAAGAGTCAAGGGTTGACCAGATAAATGATATCTGTAACAAACCCTAATTATATATTAAGAACGTCAACGTTAGGTTAGAAAACCCTAGTGATTAATGAGAAATCCTAGAAATTTAAGTTCGAAACCCTAAATTCAGTTAGAGAATCAAAACCCTAATTAGGTATATAAAATCCTAAATTGGGAACTTAATGGCGTAAGTGTAAATAATTATAAGATTAGTTAGGGTAAAGCTTACTTAATTAGCAAACCCTAATTTTCAAATTTAGAAAAAAAGTTATTTTTCTATTAGAAACCCTAATTCGTGGGTTGTAAATCCTAATGACAATTTTGACCCTAATTGCTAAATTAGCGATTTTAATTAGAAATGCTAATCCTAATTAGCAATATTTAAATTATGATTAAGAAATTTTAATATAATTAGAAAATCCTAATTATAATTTAGAAATGTTAATTTTCTATTTTTAAAACCTAAATTGAAAAATTTAGAAAATTAAATTGCAAACCCTAAGGGTTTCAAACCCTAAACCCTAAGGTTTTCCAAACCCTAAACCCTAACCCAAACCCTAAACCCTAAGGGTTTGGCCAATTACTAGTATGCCATTAAATTAAAAGGAAAAAGACCAAAATACCATTTTCTTAAAACTTAAGCAAAAGATATGGCAAATCTTGTGAGTCATCAAGCCTAAGGATTATCCCATATGTCTAAAATCTTAGCAATCTCAGCCAATACAATGCCACCTAGCAACTAGATTCAATGAATCAAAGCATAAGAGATTTAAAAGTAAGAAAATACTTACTTTACTTTTCATTTTTGCCAAGACCATTCTCTCTCTTCAATTTTGAAATCTAGAGTGAGAGAGAGAGAGAGAGAATCCAAGCAAAGATCAGTTCATAACCTTTCAGTAACAAGATCAAAGGTCAGAAGTCTAGATCAAGCACTAGAAAGGTATAAACCTTCAAAATTTCGAAATCTTGTGATCCATGTTATTTGTTATGATTTGTTGTTTTAAGTTGTGTTAGAAGGTGTCACTTGATGATCTGGGTTGCCAAAACTTAGATCCATATCATTTTGATGCTCGAAATTAAAGATTTAACAAATTTGGAAAACTAGAAAAAAAAAAAAAGGGCCTGACAGCCTAATGTCAGAACCTCTAGATCTTTATGTGTTTGATGTTTTGTGTATTTTATGTTTTGAATCTGTTCTATGACATGAGAACTGTGATCTGAAACTGGAAGTAGGGTTAGATCTAGTCTAGATCATCAGTTATGCTCGGTCAAACCACGTTGACCGTTCACGAAATTTGTTTCTGGGTTACCCAGAAGTTTCCCAGAATTCCTGACAAGCTTTTGCAAGCCTCTGATCTTGCAGTCGTTTGATCTTTTAGTCGTGTTGTTAGTTTGTGGTTGTAGAAGAGTATATTAACTACACATGTATGCTACTAGATCACTTAGATCACAACTAGAATGAAATATAATAACGGTCAAAGTAGGTTGACCAAACTGCCTCATGAAGGTTTTCTGGAAAACCAGAATCTTCATCAACAGAGTTGTCGACGAGGGTTGACCACCTTAATCTCTTAGATTCAATGTTGTTATGATGTTGTTGATTTTATGTCGTTGTACCTTACGACATGGTCTCTACCTTATGGAACCAATAGTTCACCCAAACAAATTACAGAATACCAGTTATAAGGATCGAAAACTAATACCGTTGACTTTTCTTCATTTTCTGGAAAACCCAGAAATGAAGAACAGCGTTGTCAGATATTTCTGGAGCTTAGATCTCTCGGATCTGATGTTGTATGACCTATCTAGTGGTTAAAACATGTAATGTTACATTAATACTAAGATATATAAGCATTAGTTAGCTCAGAACATGTATGGATTGGAAATAAGAATCGGTCAAAGTGAGTACCTTGCTCTCGATGATTTATTAGTTTCAAGCAAACTCAAGAACACCTATAGCGATGGGTGCATCGCTAAAGAGCCCTTTAGCGATGCATTTTTTAATTAATTTATTTTTTTGATTTTCCAAAAATGAATTAAAAATAGATAAAAATAGATTTTAATTATTAAAAATACATAATAAATTTCAAAAATTTATTTTAAATTCTTGAAAAATAGTTTTTAATTATTTTAAGTATATTTCATAAATATTTAATATTTTTGGAATATAAATGGTATTTAATTTATTTAATTATAATATTAAATAAATGATTTAAAAATGATTTTAATTCATGAAAAATCATGAAAAATAATATTATGATATAAGAAAATATTTTAAAGATATTTTCAAGTGACTTTTAATATTTTGTGATGAATTTCACTAATTAATTAATATTAATGATAATTAGTTTATTTAATAAATATATTAAATAAATTATGGAAAAATAGAATTAATGATTTATAAATCATATAAAAATGATTTAAGTGTTATAAAAATATTTTAAGTTATAAAATATAACTTTTGATATTTTGTCATGAAAATATTAATATTTTAATATTAATAGCAATTATCGGATAATGAATTTAAGTGTTTAAAAATCATATTTAAATGATTTTTTAAGTTTTAAAATTACTTTGATATATTATAAAATATATTATAATATTATGACATGTATTTCATTAATATTTGATAATAAATAAATATTAATGATAAAAAAGAATTAAGTGGTATTTATATTATTTAAATACGTGTTTAATGATTGAAAATTCTTGATAAATAGTAATAATTATTTAAAATTATTACGAGACTTTGAAAAATATTTCAATTATTATTAAAATTATCTTAGATAATAGTTAAGTGTTTAGCGAGTTTAATTGAACTTAAACTCAAAATTTGTCCGACTAGATCATCGGGATGATAGAATTTTTGTCGGTTTCAACTCGGACTTAAATAGTTTGACTTGATCTTGAGTTTTATGTGTTGTATGGTGATAGTATATGTAGTTATGTGTTATGTGTTATGTGTATAGGTTATTCTATGTATTATATATATATATAGTATTATATTGTGATGATATTATTCTAATATTGGAGATCTATATTACTAATATTAGGTCTTGGATAAAGCGATATATAAATTGCGTAGCGGTAATCAACGCTCGAGCAAGTTTATTTTTACTTAACTCTACTAAGAGTGTTTCATTCGGATAAGCTTATGGTTAATCATTGCTGATTGCCATGTATAATTGTACTCTGTACATATTGCATGTATAAGTTAGGTATGAAAGGCTGATCACCTTCATTACCAGTTGGTTTCAGATATATTTGTTCATGTATAATACTTGTTCAGTCATAAATTTGTTCCTGCTAGTTCACAATTATATTGTTGAATTATAGCCAGCCAATTATTCAAATCATTTCAATCATGATATATCGTTATATTATTGAACTTAAACTTGCTGGGCAATCCTTATGCTCACCCTTGATATATCATGATAAAACATTGCAGATTAAGATGAATGCGTCGGATACAAGGACAGGTTAAAGACAGTTCCAGCGTTAGGATATGTGTGCAGCTAAATTGTATAAGTATTGTATGTTAATAATGTTATGTGTTAGAAAAGTTATGAAATGTGTATTAAGTTAAGGTTACTCGACCTTGGGGATTATGTATAAGTTATTGTATAAACAATTTATGTTTATATCTTCCGCAAATAGTAATAGTTGTATAGAATGATCGAACCAGATCCGAGGTGATTTGGGACCTGGATTCGGGGCCGTCATAGTTGGTATCAAAGCTGTTGGTTATGAAGCTTAGGTAGGAATACCTGAGACTAATAACCGCAGTGATTAGGATAAGTACTAACTCAAATAGAGTTAGTTGGTCGGTAAGATTCAAAGACGAATCTCGGCGAGTTAAAAGATACAGAGTTCCCTAACTCTGATAATAAAGTTGAACAGTAGTGATGAATAGATAGAGTCTAAAAGACTAAAAGCAAAGTGATAGAAGATCGTAAAACAAAACGATCAAGCGTAGAAATGAATCGTAATATATACGATTGAGATCACCCCGTGATCGGATAAGGTTATAGTATGGAATATGAATCAATCAAATGATTGGAAAGTTTACAACAAGATTATTTGTGTGTCGGTTGTACTACAATTGGTACAAATTCGTGAAAGGATTATGAATGAATGAGTTAAATGAAATTCTTATTGAAAAGGGGTTAGTGTTAGGTGGGGATTCAATTGAGGATTCATGTATGGGTGGTTGAGTTGTATGATTCCTTGTATGGGCGGGGGAATTGTACTTGGTGTAATAACTACTTAGTTCTACGATGATGATAATCATTGAAATGTTTGTGTCGCTTATTTGCTATATGCATGTTAAGAGGGTGATTCCTTTCTCATGTATATATGAGATAGATAGGTCATAGGTAGAGGATATAAGGTTAAGTACGAGTTCTTAAAACTCATACTTATGTGACATTCTTGATTCATAGTTATATGAAATGTTTATGAACCCCTCAAATGAATGGGCGCCAAAGGTCGACTAGGACAAGTTCTTAAACTCATATGATTGTGGCAAGTAAATGAACTCATAAGTGTGGTTTCTGAACTGGGTATAGTTATGTGTGTAAATGGAGTATCGAGGATAATAGGAACAGATAGATTGTTTAAGCAAATGATTATTAGTGAAGAATTAAGTTTTCCAAAACTCCTAGCTATGCTAGACTTGAAATTTTGACATCAAGCTAAATCGCACTATGTGCTTTTGAAAAAAAAATATGTAGACTAAGTAATCATTTTTTGAAACGGTTTAAAGTATAGTCTATGCTACTTATTTCACTAGAGCATGAAATGATTTGAAATATCAAAATATATTTTATTTATCACTCATGTACCATGTAACTTTGATGCGAGAGATGATAAAAAGTTGATGGAGTTATAAATACGGGAATACTTAGTGTGAATTTGATCTAAAATCGTTATTCCACTATTGTATGATGTGTTATGACAAAAAGTCATACAATGACGGCATCCTCAAACGGAATTGTGTCTGATGCGACATCATGGCGTCATTCTCAAAAATATTTTCAAAAATTTAATTTGCAAACGGGTTTGGCTACACTTAAATAATTGATTGAATTGAATTATTGATATGAGTCTATGCTATTTGATTCAACTAGACAAACATTTATAAAACTCTAAGTGTTCTTTGAAAAATTTCCCCGAACCAAACTATTTTGGTGCGAAATTCTATGATGAGAGACCGAGGTGAACTATGTAGATTGGATTAAATAATTCAATAGCGAGAATATTATTCGCAAAGACATGATAAACGTGACGTCTTAGCAACTAAATGATAATTTACCTTCTTCGTGATTGTAAATATATTGTTAACCTATATAAGGGGTGAACCTTTTTCTTAATTGAAATAGGTAGCTAGTAATACCTATAAACCTCAATAGTTCATGGTCTATATGACTCCTCAAAGACGATTTCAAAATTTTTACTCTTGTGAGAGGTGTATTGGGTAGCATGAGATGTTGATGTATGTGTATGTATGGTGTATGGTATATGGTGTAAAAGGTAAATTTAGGGGACAAAATTTTTAGAAGAAGGGTGAATGTGACAACTTGAGAATTTTGAATATTTTTAAAATTTTTATTAATTGATTTAAGGTTCAAAATTAGAACCTGAGCGAAAAAAAAGTGTATGTCGTTTGATATTTTTAAGATAGAATTTTGAGGATTTCAAAATTACATGAAGGATTTAAGTGAATTATTCAGGATTAAGGAAATACGTGAAAATATTACGTATATGATTGTATATGTATGCGATATGTGGTTAAGGGTCAAGGGTTGACCAGATAAATGATATCTATAACAAACCCTAATTATATATTAAGAACGTCAACGTTCGGTTAGAAAACCCTAGTGATTAAAAAGAAATCCTAGAAACCCTAATTCTAAAACCCTAAATTGGAACTTAAATGATTAAGAAATCAAAAAACCTAATTAGGTATAAAATCCTAAATTGGGAACTTAATGGCGTAAGTGTAAATAATTATAAGATTAGTTAGGGTAAAGCTTAATTAATTAGCAAACCCTAATTTTTCAAATTTAGAAAAAAATTATTTTTCTATTAGAAACCCTAATTAATTGGGTTCTAATAAATTATTTTAATGACCTAAATTTTGACCCTAATTACTAAATTAGCGAAATTTTTTAATTAGAAATGCTAATCCTAATTAGCAATATTTAAATTATGATTAAGAAATTTTAATATAATTAGAAAATCCTAATTATAATTTAGAAATGTTAATTTTCTATTTTTAAAACCTAAATTGAAAAATTTAGAAAATTAAATTGCAAACCCTAAGGGTTTCAAACCCTAAACCCTAAGGTTTTCCAAACCCTAAACCCTAACCCAAACCCTAAACCCTAAGGGTTTGGCCAATTACTAGTATGCCATTAAATTAAAAGGAAAAAGACCAAAATGCCCTTTTCTTAAAACTTAAGCAAAAGATATGGCAAATCTTGTGAGTCATCAAGCCTAAGGATTAGCCCATATGTCTAAAATCTTAGCAATCTCAAATGCAATACAATGCCACTAGCAACTAGATTCAATGAATCAAAGCATAAGAGATTTAAAAGTAAGAAAATACTTACTTTACTTTTCATTTTTGCCAAGACCATTCTCTCTCTTCAATTTCAAAATCTAGAGTGAGAGAGAGAGAGAGAGAGAGAGAGATCCAAGATCAAAGATCAGTTCATAACCTTTCAAAGAACAAGATCAAAGGTCGAAGTCTAGATCAAAAGCACTAAAAGTATATAAACCTTCAAAATTTCAAATCTTGTGATCCATGTTATTTGTTATGATTTGTTGTTTTTTAAGTTGTGTTAGAAGGTGTCACTTGATGATCTGGGTTGCCAAATCTTAGATCCATATCATCAAAGATGCTCAAATTAAAGATTTAAAAAATTTGGAAAACTAGAAAAAAAAACTGACGACTGAATGTCGAGAACCTCTAGATCTTTATGTGTTTGATGTTTTGTGTATTTTATGTTTTGAATCTGTTCTATGACATGAGGACTTTGATCTGAAACTGGAAGTAGGGTTAGATCTAGTCTAGATCATCAGTTATGCTCGGTCAAACCACGTTGACCGTTCACGAAATCTGTTTCTAGGTTACCCAGAAGTTTCCCAGAATTCCTGACAAGCTTTTGCAAGCCTCTGATCTTGCAGTCGTTTGATCTTTTTAGTCGTGTTGTTGGTTTGTGGTTGTAGAAGAGTATATTAACT
This sequence comes from Panax quinquefolius, assembly GCA_020205615.1. Taxonomy (NCBI): domain Eukaryota; kingdom Viridiplantae; phylum Streptophyta; class Magnoliopsida; order Apiales; family Araliaceae; genus Panax; species Panax quinquefolius. Next base: position 55,788,874 of record CM035160.1, read on the forward strand.
ACACATGTATGCTACTAGATCACTTAGATCACAACTAGAATGAAATATAATAACGGTCAAAGTAGGTTGACCAAACTGCCTCATGAAGGTTTTCTGGAAAACCCAAATCTTCATCAGCCGAGTTTATTGATCGAGAGGTTGACCGACCTTAATCTCTTAGATTCAATGTTGTTATGATGTTCTGATTTTATGTCGTTGTACCCTGACATGTGGTCTACCTTATGGAACCAATAGTTCACCCAAACAAATACACGAGAATACCGATTATAAGGATCGAAAACTAATACCGGCTGACTGTTCTTCATTTTCGGAAAACCCGAAATGAAGAACGGCGTTATCGAATATTTCGAGCTTAGATCTCTCGGATTGATGTTGTATGACCTATCTAATGGTTAAAACATGTAATGTTACATTAGTACTACGATATATAAGCATTAGTTAGCTTTCGAATATGTATAGATTGGAAATAAGAATCGGGTCAAACTGAGTACTTTGCTTTCTCGGACGATGAGTTTTTCAGGCGACTTTCAAGAACACCTCAAGAACACCTATAGCGACGGGTCTGTCGCTATAGGGCCCTTTAGCGACAGTTTCTAATTAATTTATTTTCTGATTTTTTGAAAATTAATTAAAAATAGATAAAAATGGTTTTTAATTATTAAAAATACATAATAAATTTCGAAAAATTATTTTAAATTCTAAAAATAGTTTTTAATTATTTTAAGTATATTTCATAAATATTTAATATTTTTGGAATATAAATGGTATTTAATTTATTTAATTATAATATTAAATAAATGATTTAAAAATGATTTTAATTCATGAAAAAAATCATGAAAAATAATATTATGATATAAGAAAATATTTAAAGATATTTTCAGTGTGACTTTTAATATTTTGTGATGAATTTCACTAATTAATTAATATTAATGATAATTAGTTTATTTAATAAATATATTAAATAAATTATGGAAAAATAGAATTAATGATTTATAAATCATATAAAAATGATTTAAGTGTTATAAAAATATTTTAAGTTATAAAATATAACTTTTGATATTTTGTCATGAAAATATTAATATTTTAATATTAATAGCAATTATCGGATAATGAATTTAAGTGTTTAAAAATCATATTTAAATGATTTTAAGGTTTTAAAATACTTTGATATATTATAAATATATTATAATATTATGACATGTATTTCATTAATATTTGATAATAAATAAATATTAATGATAAAAGAATTATGTGGTATTTAATTTATTTAAATACGTGTTTAATGATTGAAAATTCTTGATAAATAGTAATAATTATTTAAAAATTATTACGAGACTTTGAAAAAATATTTTTGATTGTATTAAAATTATCTTAGATAATTGTTAAGTGTTTAGCAGAGTTTAATTGAACTTAAACTCGAAAAATTGTCCACTGAAGATAGTCGGGGATGATAGAATTAATTATGTCGGTTTCAACTCGGACTTAAATAGTTTGACTTGATCTTTGAGTAAGTTTTATGTGTTTGATAGTACTATAGGGTTATTATGTGTTATGTGTTTAGGTTATTCTATGTATATATATATATATAGTATTATATTGTGATGATATTATTCTAATATTGGAGATCTATATTACTAATATTAGGTCTTGGATAAAGCGATATAAATTACGTAGCGCGTAATCAATCAATTTCGAAGCAAGTTTATTTTTACTTAACTCTACTAAGAGTGTTTCATTCGGATAAGCTTATGGTTAATCATTCTTGGATTGCCATGTATAATTGTACTCTGTACATATTGCATGTATAAGTTAGGTATGAAAGGCTGATCACCTTCATTACCAGTTGGTTTTAGATATATTTGTTCATGTATAATACTTGTTCAGACATAAATTTGTTCCTGCTAGTTCACAATTATATTGTTGAATTATAGCCAGCCAATTATTCAAATCATTTCAATCATGATATATCGTTATATTATTGAACTTAAACTTGCTGGGCAATCCTTATGCTCACCCTTGATATATCATGATAAAACATTGCGATTAAAGATGAATGCGTCGGATCTGAGGAAAGGTTAAAGATGGTTCGACTTTAGTTTATGTATGCGATTAAATTGTATAAGTATTGTATGTAATAATAATGTTATGTGTTAGAAAAGTTATGAAATGTGTATTAAGTTAAGGTTACTCGACCTTGGGGAATTATGTGTAAGTTATTGTATAAACAATTTATGTTTATATCTTATGAATATAGTAATAGTTATAGAATGATCGAACCGGATCAAGGGTGATTTAGGACCTGGATTCGGGGCCATCACAATTGGTATCAAAGTTGTTGGTTATGAAGCTTAGGTAGGAATACCTGAGACTAATAACCGCAGTGATTAGGATAAGTACTAACTCAAATAGAGTTAGTTGGTCGGTAAGATTCAAAGATGAATCTCGGCGAGTTATAAGATACAGAGTTCCCTAACTCTGATAATAAAGTTGAACAGTAGTGATGAATAGATAGAGTCTAAAAGACTAAAAGCAAGTGATAGAAGATCGTAAAAACAAAACGATCAAGGCGTAGAAAATGAATCGTAACATATACGATGAGATCACCCCGTGATCGGATAAGGTTATAGTATGGAATATGAATCAATCAAATGATTGGAAAGTTTACAACAAGATTGCTGTGTGTCAGTTGTACTACGAATTGGTACAAATTCAGGAAAGGATTATGAATACGAGTTAAATGAAATTCTTATTGAAAAGGGGGTTATTGTTAGTTGTGGATTCAATTGAGGATTCATGTCGGCGGCTGAGTTGTATGATTCCTTGTATGGGCAGGGAATTGTACTTGGTGTAATAACTACTTAGTTTTACAATGATAAATCATTAAAATGTTGAGTCGCGCTATTTGCTATATGCATGTTAAGAGGGTGATTCCTTTCTCATGTGTATAACAGATAGATAGGTCATAGGTAGAGGATATAAGGTTAAGTACGAGTTCTTAAAACTCATACTTATGTGACATTCTTGATTCATAGTTATATGAAATGTTTATGAACCCCTCGTGAATGGGCGCCAAAGGTCGACTAGGACAAGTTCTTAAACTCATATGATTGTGGCAAGTAAATGAACTCATAAGTGTGGTTTAATTGAACTGGGTATAGTTAATGTGTAAATGGAGTATCGAGGATAATAGGAACAGATAGATTGTTTAAGCAAATGATTATTAGTGAAGAATTAAGTTTTCCAAAACTCCTAGCTATGCTAGACTTGAAATTTTGACATCAAGCTAAATCACGCACTATGTGCTTTTGAAAAAAAAATATGTAGACTAAGTAATCATTTTTGAAATGGTTTAAAGTATAGTCTATGCTACTTATTTCATTTAGACGCAAATGATTTGAAATATCAAAATATATTTTATTTATCACTCATGTACCGTATAACTTTGTGCGAGAGATGATAAAAAGTTGATGGAGTTATAAATACGGGAATACTTAGTGTGAATTTGATCTAAAATCGTTATTCCACTATTGTATGATGTGTTATGACAAAAGTCATACAATGACGGCATCCTCAAAGCGAATTTGTTAATACAAGATGCGGCATCATGGCGTCATTCTCAAAAATATTTTCAAAATTTTAATTTGCCAACGGGTTTTGCTACACTTAAATAATTCGATTGAATTGAATTATTGATATGAGTCTATGCTATTATTTGATTCAACTAGACAAAAGTTTATAAAACTCTAAGTGTTCTTTGAAAAAATTTCCCGAACCAAATTATTTTGGTGCGAAATCCTATAAAGCAAGAATAGAGGTGAACTATGTAGATTGGATTAAATAATTGATAAAGAGAATATTCGCAAGACATGATAAACGTCGTCGTCAGCAACATATGGTTTACCTTCTTCGTGATTGTAAACGTATTGTTAACCTATATAAGGGTTGAGTACCTTTTTTCTTAATTGAAACCTTTAGCGGTAGTAATACCTATAAACCTCAATAGTTCATATGGTCTATATGACTCCTCGGCCACGATTTCAAAATTTTTACTCTTGTGAGAGGTGTATTGGGTAGCATGTGATGATGTTGTGTATGTATGTATGGTATGGTATATGGTGTAAGGTGTAAATTAAATTTGGGGACGAAATTTTTAGAAGAAGGGTGAATGTGACAACCCGAGAAATTTTGAATATTTTAAAATTTTTATTAATTGATTTAAGGTTCAAATTAGAACCTGAGCGTAAAAAATAAGTGTATGCGTTTGATATTTTTAAGATAGAATTTTGAGGATTTCAAAATTACATGAAGGATTTAAGTGAATTATTAGAGATTAAGGAAATACGTGAAAATATTACGTGTATATGATTGTATATATATAATGATATGTGGTTAAGGGTTGATTAAACGAGGTTGACCGATAAATGATATCGTCGGCGTTAATTAAAACCTAATTATATATTAAGAAACGTCAACGTTAGGTTAGAAAACCCTAGTGATTAATAAGAAAATCCTAAAAAACCCTAATCTTCTAAAAACCCAAATTATTATTAAAAATCCAAAACCCTAATTAGATTATATAAAATCCTAAATTGGGAACTTAATGGCGTAAGTGTAAATAATTATAAGATTAGTTAGGGTAAAGCTTAATTAATTAGCAAACCCTAATTTTCAAATTTAGAAAAAAAACCTATTTTTCTATTAGAAACCCTAATTAAGTGGGTTATAAAAACCCTAATTATAAACCTATTTTGACCCTAATTACTAAATTAGCGATTTTAATTAGAAATCTGCTAATCTAATTAGCAATATTTAAATTATGATTAAGAAATTTTAATATAATTAGAAAATCCTAATTATAATTTAGAAATATTAATTTTCTATTTTTAAAACCTAAATTGAAAAATTTAGAAAATTAAATTTAAAACCCCTAAGGGTTTCAAACCCTAAACCCCAAGGTTTTCCAAACCCTAAACCCTAACCCCAAACCCTAAACCCTAAGGATTTGGCCAATTACTAGTATGCCATTAAATTAAAAGGAAAAAGACCAAAATGCCCTTTTCTTAAAACTTAAGCAAAAGATATGGCAAATCTTGTGAGTCATCAAGCCTAAGGATTAGCCCATATGTGACTAAAATCTTAGCAATCTCAAATATCAATACAATGCCACCTAGCAACTAGATTCAATGAATCAAAGCATAAAGAGATTTAAAAGTAAGAAAATACTTACTTTACTTTTCATTTTGCTAAGACCATTCTCTCTCTTCAATTTCAAAATCTAGAGTGAGAGAGAGAGAGAGAGAATCCAAGCTAAAGATCAGTTCATAACCTTTCAATAACAAGATCAAAGGTCAGAAGTCTAGATCAAGCACTAGAAAGGTATAAACCTTCAAAATTTCAAAATCTTGTGATCCATGTTATTTGTTATGATTTGTTGTTTTTTTGTTGTGTTAGAAGGTGTCACTTGATGATCCGGTTGTTAAATCTTGGATCCATAACATCAAAGTGCTCAAAATTAAAAGATTTAAAAAATTTGGAAAACTAGAAAAAAAAAAGGGCCTGACAGCCTAATGTCAGAACCTCTAGATCTTTATGTGTTTGATGTTTTGTGTATTTTATGTTTTGAATCTGTTCTATGACATGAGAACTTTGATCTGAAATCTGAAAGTAGGGTTAGATCTAGTCTAGATCATCGATTATGCTCGGTCAACCACGTTGACTGATTCACGAAAATTTTTCTAGGTTACCCGAAGTTTCCCGAATTCTGACAAGCTTTTGCAAGCCTCTTGATCTTGCGATTGTTTGATCTTTTTAGTGTGTTGTTGGTTTGTGGTTGTAGAAGAGTATATTAACTACACATGTATGCTACTAGATCACTTAGATCACAACTAGAATGAAATATAATAACGGTCAAAGTAGGTTGACCAAATCGCCTCGTGAAGGTTTTGGAAAACCCGGATCTTCATCACCGAGTTTGTCGATGAGGTTGACCAGACCTTAATCTCTTAGATTCAATGTTGTTATGATGTTACGATTTTATGTGTAGTTGTACCTCGACATGTGGTCTACCTTATGGAACCAATAGTTCACCCAAAACAAATTACGAATACCGGTTATAAGGATCGAAAACTAATACCTTGTGTTGTTCTTCATTTTTACGGAAAACCCGAAATGAAGAACGACGTTATCGATATTTTCGGAGCTTAGATCTCTCGGATCTGATGTTGTATGACCTATCTAGTGGTTAAAACATGTAATGTTACATTAGTACTACGATATATAAGCATTAGTTAGCTCAGAACATGTATGGATTGGAAATAAGAATCGGTCAAAGTGAGTACCTTGCTCTCTGACGATGAGTTTATGGGCAGCTCAAGAACACCTCAAGAACACCTATAGCGACGGGTATGTCGCTATAGGGCCCTTTAGCGACGAGTTTAATTAATTTATTTTATTTTTCTAAAAATTAATTAAAATAGATAAAAATAGTTTTTAATTATTAAAAAATACATAATAAATTTCAAAAAATTTATTTTAAATTCTAAAAAATTAGTTTTAATTATTTTAAGTATATTTCATAAATATTTAATATTTTTGGAATATAAATGGTATTTAATTTATTTAATTATAATATTAAATAAATGATTTAAAAATGATTTTTTATTCATGAAAAATCATGAAAAATAATATTATGGTATAAGAAAATATTTTAAGTTATTTTTAGTGACTTTTAATATTTTGTGATGAATTTCATTAATTAATTAATATTAATGATAATTAGTTTATTTAATAAATATATTAAATAAATTATGGAAAAATAGAATTAATGATTTATAAATCATATAAAAATGATTTAAGTGTTATAAAAATATTTTAAGTTATAAAATATAACTTTTGATATTTTGTCATGAAAATATTAATATTTTAATATTAATAGCAATTATCGGATAATGAATTTAAGTGTTTAAAAATCATATAAATATGATTTTAAGGTATTAAAATTACTTTGATATATTATAAATATATTATAATATTATGACATGTATTTCATTAATATTTGATAATAAATAAATATTAATGATAAAAGAATTATGTGGTATTTAATTCATTTAAATACGTGTTTAATGATTGAAAATTCACGATAAATAGTAATAATTATTTAAAAATTATTACGAGACTTTGAAAAATATTTTGATTATTATTAAAATTATCTTAGATAATTGTTAAGTGTTTAGCGAGAGTTTAATTGAACTTAAACTCGAAAAATTGTCCAACTAGACCGTCGGGATGTTAGAATATGTTTAGAAGTCAAACTCGGACTTAAATAGTTTGACTTGATAAGCTAAGTTTTATGTGTTTTATAGACGATAGGGTTATGTGTTATGTGTTTAGGTTATTATATGTATATATATATATATAGTATTATATTGTGATGATATTATTCTAATATTGGAGATCTATATTACTAATATTAGGTCTTCGGATAAAGCGATATAAATTGCGTAGCGGTAATCAACGGTTCAGGCAAGTTTATTTTTACTTAACTCTACTAAGAGTGTTTCATTCGGATAAGCTTATGGTTAATCATTGCTGATTGCCATGTATAATTGTACTACTCATACATATTGCATGTATAAATCGGTATGAAAAAGTGATCACCTTCATTACCAGTTGGTTTCAGATATATTTGTTCATGTATAATACTTGTTCAGTCATAAATTTGTTCCTGCTAGTTCACAATTATATTGTTGAATTATAGCCAGCCAATTATTCAAATCATTTCAATCATGATATATCGTTATATTATTGAACTTAAACTTGCTGGGCAATCCTTATGCTCACCCTTGCTATATCATGATAAAACATTGCAGATTAAGATGAATGCGTCGGGATCTGAGGAAAGGTTAAAGACAGTTCGACTTTAGTTTATGTATGCGATTAAATTGTATAAGTATTGTATGATAATAATATTATTATGTGTTAGAAAAGTTATGAAATGTGTATTAAGTTAAGGTTACTCGACCTTGGGGATTAGTGTATAAGTTATTGTATAAACAATTTATGTTTATATCTTCCGCAAATATAGTAATAGTTGTATAGAATGATCGAACCGGATTCGAGGTGAATTAGGACCTGGATTCGGGGCCGCCATGATTTGGTATCAAAGTCGTCAGAATTGGTTATGAACCTTAGGTAGGAATACCTAGACTAATAACCGCAGTGATTAGGATAAGTACTAACTCAAATAGAGTTAGTTGGTGAGTAAGATTCAATGATGAATCTCGGCGAGTTATAAAGATCTGAGTTCCCTAATTCTCGATAATAAAGTTGAATAGTAGTGATGAATAGATGAGAGTCTAAAAGACTAAAAGCAAAGTGATAGAAGATCGTAAAAAAAAAATGATCAAGGCGTATAGAAATGAATCGTAATATATATGATGAGATCACCCGTGATCGGATAAAGTTATAGTATGGAATATGAATCAATCAAATGATTGGAAAGTTTACAACAAGATTGTTGTGTGTCGGTTGTACTACAATTGGTACAAATTCGTGAGAAAGGATTATGAATCTGAATTTAAATGAAATTCTTATTGAAAAGGGGTTAGTGTTAGGTGGGGATTCAATTGAGGATTCATGTGTGGTATGGTGAGTTGTATGATTCCTTGTATGGGGGAATTGTACTTGGTGTAATAACTACTTAGTTACGATAATGATAATCATTAAAATGTTTGTGTCGCGCTATTTGCTATATGCATGTTAAGAGGGTGATTCCTTTCTCATGTATATATGAGATAGATAGGTCATAGGTAGAGGATATAAGGTTAAGTCTGAGTTCTTAAAACTCATACTTATGTGACATTCTTGATTCATAGTTATATGAAATGTTTATGAACCCCTCAGCGAATGGACGCCAAAGGTCTGACTAGGACAAGTTCTTAAACTCATATGATTGTGGCAAGTAAATGAACTCATAAGTGTGGTTTGATGAACTGGGTATAGTTGTGTGTAAATGGAGTATCGAGGATAATAGGAACAGGTAGATTGTTTAAGCAATGATTATTAGTGAAGAATTAAGTTTTCCAAAACTCCTAGCTATGCTAGACTTCGAAATTTTGACATCAAGCTAAATCGCACTATGTGCTTTTGAAAAAAAATATAGACTAGACTCGTAATCATTTTTGAAACGGTTTAAAGAATAGTCTATGCTACTTATTTCAGCTAGACGCAAATGATTTGAAATATCAAAATATATTTTATTTATCACTCATGTACCATGTAACCTGGTGCAGAGATGATAAAAAGTTGATGGAGTTGTAAATACGGGAATACTTAGTGTGAATTTGATCTAAAATCGTTATTCCACTATTGTATGATGTGTTATGACAAAGTCATACAATGACGGCATCCTCAAACGGACTGTTAATACAGTACGGCATCATGACGTCATTCTCAAAAATATTTTCAAAAATTTTAATTTGCCAATCTGGTTTTGGCTACACTTAATAAATTGATTGAATTGAATTATTGATATGAGTCTATGCTATTTGATTCATTAGACAAACATTTATAAAACTCTAAGCGTTCTTTGAAAATTTTTCCGAACCAAATTATTTTGGTGCGAATTCTATAACAAGACCGAGGTGAACTATGTAGATTGGATTAAATAATTCAATAAGCAAGAGAATATTCGCAAGACATGATAAACGTACGTACTAGCAACAGTAGTTTACCTTCTTCGTGATTGTAAACGTATTGTTAACCTATATAAGGGGTCGAGTACCTTTTTCTTAATTGAAATAGGTAGCAGGTAGTAATACCTATAAACCTCAATAGTTCATGGTCTATATGACTCCTCAGCACGATTTCAAAATTTTTACTCTTGTGAGAGGTGTATTGGGTAGCATGAGATGATGTGTATGTATGGTGTATGGTATATGGTGTAAGGTAAATTTCGGGGACGAAATTTTTAGAAGAAGGGTGAATGTGACAACCCGAGAATTTTGAATATTTTTAAAATTTTTATTAATTGATTTAAGGTTCGAAATTAGAACCTAGACAGAAAATAAGTGTATGCGTTTGATATTTTTAAGATAGAATTTTGAGGATTTCAAAATTCTGTAAAGGATTTAAGTGAATTATTCAGGATTAAGGAAATACGTGAAAATATTATGTGTATATGATTGTATATGTGTACGATATGTGGTTAAGGGTCAAGGGTTGACCAGATAAATGATATCTGATAACAAACCCTAATTATATATTAAGAACGTCAACGTTCGGTTAGAAAACCCTAGTGATTAATAAGAAATCCTAGAAACCGGTTCTAGAAACCCTAAATTCAGTTCCGGGAATCCGAAACCCTAATTCGGTGTATAAAATCCTAAATTGGGAACTTAATGGCGTAAGTGTAAATAATTATAAGATTAGTTAGGGTAAAGCTTACTTAATTAGCAAACCCTAATTTTCAAATTTAGAAAAAAAATTATTTTTCTATTAGAAACCCTAATTCGTGGGTTGTAAATCCTAATGACAATTTTGACCATAATTGCTAAATTAGCGTAATTTAATTAGAAAATGCTAATCCTAATTAGCAATATTTAAATTATGATTAAGAAATTTTAATATAATTAGAAAATCCTAATTATAATTTAGAAATGTTAATTTTCTATTTTTAAAACCTAAATTGAAAAATTTAGAAAATTAAATTGCAAACCCTAAGGGTTTCAAACCCTAAACCCTAAGGTTTTCCAAACCCTAAACCCAAACCCAAACCCTAAACCCTAAGGGTTTGGCCAATTACTAGTATGCCATTAAATTAAAAGGAAAAAGACCAAAATACCCTTTTCTTAAAACTTAAACAAAAGATATGGCAAATCTTGTGAGTCATCAAGCCTAAGGATTAGCCCATATGTCTAAAATCTTAGCAATCTCAGCCAATACAATGCCACCTAGCAACTAGATTCAATGAATCAAAGCATAAGAGATTTAAAAGTAAGAAAATACTTACTTTACTTTTCATTTTTGCCAAGACCATTCTCTCTCTTCAATTTCAAAATCTAGAGTAAGAGAGAGAGAGAGAGAGAGAGAGAATCCAAGCAAAGATCAGTTCATAACCTTTCAGTAACAAGATCAAAGGTCAGAAGTCTAGATCAAGCACTAGAAAGGTATAAACCTTCAAAATTTCGAAATCTTGTGATCCATGTTATTTGTTATGATTTGTTGTTTTAAGTTGTGTTAGAAGGTGTCACTTGATGATCTGGGTTGCCAAAACTTAGATCCATATCATTTTGATGCTCGAAATTAAAGATTTAACAAATTTGGAAAACTAGAAAAAAAAAGGCTTGACAGCCTAATGTCAGAACCTCTAGATCTTTATGTGTTTGATGTTTTGTGTATTTTATGTTTTGAATCTGTTCTATGACATGAGGACTGTGATCTGAAACTGGAAGCAGGGTTAGATCTAGTCTAGATCATCGATTATGCTCTCAATCAAACCACGTTGACCAGCTCACGAAATTTGTTTCTGGGTTACCCAGAAATTTCCCGAAATTCCTGACAAGCTTTTGCAAGCCTCTGATCTTGCAGTCGTTTGATCTTTTGGTCGTGTTGTTAGTTTGTGGTTGTAGAAGAGTATATTAACTACACATGTATGCTACTAGATCACTTAGATCACAACTAGAATGAAATATAATAACGGTCAAAGTAGGTTGACCAAACTGCCTCATGAAGGTTTTCTGGAAAACCCAGAACTTCATCAGCCGAGTTGTCAGTCAGAGGTTGACCGACCTTAATCTCTTAGATTCAAGCATGTTGTTATATGATGTTACGATTTTATGTCGTTGTACCACGACATGTGGTCTACCTTATGGAACCAATAGTTCACCCAAACAAATTACGTATCACCGGGTTATAAGGATCGAAAACTAATACCCTTGATCGTTTCTTCATTTTCCGGAAAACCCAAAAATGAAGAACAGCGTTGTCAGATATTTCTGGAGCTTAGATCTCTCGGATTTGATGTTGTATGACCTATCTAGTGGTTAAAACATGTAATGTTACATTAGTACTACGATATATAAGCATTAGTTAGCTCAGAATATGTATGGATTGGAAATAAGAATCGGTCAAAGTGAGTACCTTGCTTCCTCGACGATGAGTTTCTTTCTCGACTCAAGAACACCTCAAGAACACCTATAGCGACGGGTATGTCGCTAAAGGGCCCTTTAGCGACAGTTTCTAATTAATTTATTTTTTGATTTTTCGGAAATGAATTAAAAATAGATAAAAATAGATTTTAATTATAAGAAATACATAATAAATTCTGAAAATTTATTTTAAATTCTGAAAAATTGTTTTTAATTATTTTAAGTATATTTCATAAATATTTAATATTTTTGGAATTTAAATGGTATTTAATTTATTTAATTATAATATTAAATAAATGATTTAAAAATAATTTTAATTAAGCTTAAAAATCATGAAAAATAATATTATGATATAAGAAAATATTTAAAGATATTTTCAAGGACTTTTAATATTTTGTGATTAATTTCACTAATTAATTAATATTAATGATAATTAGTTTATTTAATAAATATATTAAATAAATTATGAAAAAATAGAATTAATGATTTATAAATCATATAAAAATGATTTAAGTGTTATAAAAATATTTTAAGTTATAAAATATAACTTTTGATATTTTGTCATGAAAATATTAATATTTTAATATTAATAGTAATTATCGGATAATGAATTTAAGTGTTTAAAAATTATATTTAAATGATTTTAAGGTTTTAAAATTACTTTGATATATTATAAAATATATTATAATATTATGATATGTATTTCATTAATATTTGATAATAAATGAATATTAATGATAAAAGAATTAAGTGGTATTTATATTATTTAAATACGTGTTTTAATGATTGAAAATTCTTAATAAATAGTAATAATTATTTAAAAATTATTACGAGACTTTGAAAAATATTTCGACTATTTATTAAAATTATCTTAGATAATAGTTAAGTGTTTAGCAGAGTTTAATTGAACTTAAACTCGAATTTTGTCCGACTAGATGCTCGGGATGATAGAATTGTATTTGGTTTCAACTCCTGACTTAAATAGTTTGACTTGATGCTAAGTTTTATGTATTTGATAGATCGATAGGGTTATGTGTTATGTGTATAGGTTATTCTATGTTTATATATATTATATTATTATATTGTGATGATATTATTCTAATATTGAGATCTATATTACTAATATTAGGTCTTGGATAAAGGCGATATAAATTACGTAATGCGGAATCAAATTCGCTCAAGCAAGTTTATTTTTACTTAACTCTACTAAGAGTGTTTTCATTCGGATAAGCTTATGGTTAATCATTGTTGATTGCCATGTATAATTATACTCATGTATATATTGCATGTATAAGTTAGGTATGAAAGAAAGGTCGATCACCTTCATTACCAGTTGGTTTCAAATATATTTGTTCATGTATAATACTTGTTCACTCATAAATTTGTTCCTGCTAGTTCACAATTATATTGTTGAATTATAGCCAGCCAATTATTCAAATCATTTCAATCATGATATATCGTTATATTATTGAACTTAAACTTGCTGGGCAATCCTTATGCTCACCCTTGCTATATCATGATAAAACATTGCGATTAAGATGAATGCGCTTGACATCTGAAGGAAAAGTTAAAGACAGGTTCCAAATTAAGGATATAATATGCGCAATTAAATTGTATAAGTATTGTATGTTAATAATGTTATGTGTTAGAAAAGTTATGAAATGTGTATTAAGTTAAGGTTACTCGACCTTGGGGATTATGTATAAGTTATTGTATAAACAATTTATGTTTATATCTTCCGCAAATATAGTTGAATAGTTATAGAATGATCGAACCGGATCCGAGGTGATTTAGGACCTGGATTCGGGGCCGTCACAGTTGGTATCAAAGCTGTAGGTTATGAACCTTAGGTAGGAATACCTGAGACTAATAACCGCAGTGATTAGGATAAGTACTAACTCAAATAGAGTTAGTTGGTCGGTAAGATTCAATGACGAATCTCGACGAGTTAAAAGATATAGACTTCCCTAATTCTGATAATAAAGTTGAATAGTAGTGATGAATAGATAGAGTCTAAAAGACTAAAAGCAAAGTGATAGAAGATCGTATAACAAAACGATCAAGGCGTAGAAATGAATCGTAACATATACGACGAGATCACCCCGTGATCGGATAAGGTTATAGTATGGAATATGAATCAATCAAATGATTGGAAAGTTTACAACAAGATTGCTGTGTGTCAGTTGTACTACGAATTGGTACAAATTCAGGAAAGGATTATGAATACGAGTTAAATGAAATTCTTATTGAAAAGGGGGTTAGTGTTAGGTGGGGATTCAATTGAGGATTCATGTCGGCGGCTGAGTTGTATGATTCCTTGTATGGGCAGGGAATTGTACTTGGTGTAATAACTACTTAGTTCTGACAATGATAATCATTAAAATGTTGTGTCGCTATTTGTTATATGCATGTTAAGAGGGTGATTCCTTTCTCATGTGTATAACAGATAGATAGGTCATAGGTAGAGGATATAAGGTTAAGTACGAGTTCTTAAAACTCATACTTATGTGACATTCTTGATTCATAGTTATATGAAATGTTTATGAACCCCTCAGCGAATGGACGCCAAAGGTCTGACTAGGACAAGTTCTTAAACTCATATGATTGTGACAAGTAAATGAACTCATAAGTGTGGTTTGACGAACTGGGTATAGTTGTGTGTAAATGGAGTATCGAGGATAATAGGAACAGGTAGATTGTTTAAGCAAATGATTATTAGTGAAGAATTAAGTTTTCCAAAACTCCTAGCTATGCTAGACTTCGAAATTTTGACATCAAGCTAAATACGCACCAAGTGCTTTTGAAAAAAAAATATGTAGACTCGTAATCATTTTTGAAACGGTTTAAAGAATTGTCTATGCTACTTATTTCAGCTAGACGCAAATGATTTGAAATATCAAAATATATTTTATTTATCACTCATGTACCATGTAACCTGGTGCAGAGATGATAAAAAGTTGATGGAGTTGTAAATACGGGAATACTTAGTGTGAATTTGATCTAAAATCGTTATTCCACTATTGTATGATGTGTTATGACAAAGTCATACAATGACGGCATCCTCAAACGAATTTGTTATCTACAAAGACGCAAGCATCATGACGTCATTCTCAAAAATATTTTCAAAAATTTAATTTGCTAACCTGGTTTGGCTACACTTAAATAATTGATTGAATTGAATTATTGATATGAGTCTATGTTATTTGATTCAGCTAGACAAACATTTATAAAACTCTAAGCGTTCTTTGAAAATTTTCCTGAACCAAACAATTTTGGTGCGGAATTCTATGACAAGACTGAGGTGAACTATGTAGATTGGATTAAATAATTCAATAGCGAGAATATTCGCAAGACATGATAAACGTACGTACTAGCAACAGTAGTTTACCTTCTTCGTGATTGTAAACGTATTGTTAACCTATATAAGGGGTCGAGTACCTTTTTCTTAATTGAAATAGGTAGCAGGTAGTAATACCTATAAACCTCAATAGTTCATGGTCTATATGACTCCTCAGCACGATTTCAAAATTTTTACTCTTGTGAGAGGTGTATTGGGTAGCAGGAGATGTTGTGTATGTATGGTGTATGGTATATGGTGTAAGGTAAATTTCGGGGACGAAATTTTTAGAAGAAGGGTGAATGTGACAACCCGAGAATTTTGAATATTTTTAAAATTTTTATTAATTGATTTAAGGTTCGAAATTAGAACCTAGACAGAAAATAAGTGTATGCGTTTGATATTTTTAAGATAGAATTTTGAGGATTTCAAAATTCTGTAAAGGATTTAAGTGAATTATTCAGGATTAAGGAAATACGTAAAATATTCTGTGTATATGATTCTATATGTGTACGATATGTGGTTAAGGGTCAAGGGTTGACCAGATAAATGATATCTGTAACAAACCCTAATTATATATTAAGAACGTCAACGTTCAGTTAGAAAACCCTAGTGATTAATAAGAAATCCTAGAAACCGGTTCTAGAAACCCTAAATTCAGTTCCGGGAATCCGAAACCCTAATTCGGTGTATAAAATCCTAAATTGGGAACTTAATGGCGTAAGTGTAAATAATTATAAGATTAGTTAGGGTAAAGCTTACTTAATTAGCAAACCCTAATTTTCAAATTTAGAAAAAAAGTTATTTTTCTATTAGAAACCCTAATTCGTGGGTTGTAAATCCTAATGACAATTTTGACCCTAATTACTAAATTAGCGATTTTAATTAGGAAATGCTAATCCTAATTAGCAATATTTAAATTATGATTAAGAAATTTTAATATAATTAGAAAATCCTAATTGTGACGCCCCCAAAATTAGGTATACATCACCCATCTTGGGTAGTCAGATATATGGTACAGAATTTAAATACAACTTACTAATATAACGCTGTGGTATAATACGACATAAAATGAGTTTGAATACAAATATTGTCTACTAGATATTATACAAACTCAAAAGGAGTCCTCATTACAATTATTATCACAATATTTTATAGAATAGTGAGGACTACTAATGCTATCCTCTGGACCATTACTCCGTTCCCCGACTAGTCCCAGCTATGTTCTCATTTCCTGAAGAGAACTGTGAAGGAAAGGGTGAGCTCAACTAGCCCAGTAAGAAATATTATGACTAAGATAATGCGTAATAAATTATCAATAGCCTTCAACAAAGGTTATACCGATAAAATATAATAAACATCAAGTTTAATCTGCGCTGAACAAGCAATCCATTAAAAGAGTCAAGTAGAAAATAAAATCTACTATCTTTTATGATTTAAAAGGTTTTTCATCACCATTAAAGTTTAGACTCACTTTTAATAAATAATCCACATCATCGAATCACCCCCGCACTTTCTGGCCAAGGATATTCTTTAGTATTACGACCACAATTATTCATGCACTACGGGCCAAGAATAGTTGTGTATTCATTAATGGTCATGATCATGCCAACAATCGTCCATCAATGCACTACTACCCATCGAGGACTTTTACCACATCATTTGTAACATTACGGTCATGATTACAATCGAATAATCCCCGGTCATAATCATACCAAGTCCATCCATGCTCTACAAAGCCACGTATGACTTTAAAAAAAACATGAGGATGATGACAATGATATAAGAATTCAATAAAACAAGTTCAAGAATTAAGTTATTCAGAACTAATAACATCCAAACCGTCAACATGATATCGCTTTGTAGAGTAAAATTCAAGAATGATCGTAAGAATATTTCCATGAAAAGATATTTGATGAAACGCAAATATCAAGGATATTCTACTAATTTCATGGAGTATAGAAATCAAAGTTTTAACCAACCGGGTATAATAAAGAATGGAATAACAAAAGAAATCACCATGCATGCGATAGATCAAGACAGCAAAAGTTATTCCAATGTAAATAATAAATAACGGAACTGTGTCGTGTGAAATTCACACCGATAGGATGTTCCAATGTAGAATAATAAAGATGGAACCGGATCCCGTTTAAAACACACGAGATAGGATATTCCAACAGAATGATAAAAAGCGGAACCAGTCCTGTAAAACAAATGACATGGATGTTCCAACAGAATAATAAAGATTTTAACCAGTCCTGTAAAACACATGCATGTGATGTTCCAATGTAATAATAGAAGAATGGAATAAAAGAAGAAGATCACCAAGTATAGGGATTCCGCAGATACATGTTATTCCAATGTAATAAATAAGAATGGAATAACAAAAGAAGTTCTCTTCATGAATACAAAGAATAACACCCTTTACGGCACAACAAATAATATTCCCTACCTTAGAAGAACCTAATATCGGCAAAGTGAAGTAGCGAGAATCACTTTTCTTCTTTCTCTCTATAGTTTCTATCTCTAGAGTTTCAAAGAATTCGTAAGAAAATAATGAAGGAATGAGCTTCTATTTATAGGAAAATAGAATGCATAGTAATTAGTCCATGAACTATCCAGTTGATTTACTTTAATCTGACGGTCCATATTTAAAGAAAAATCTTTTAAATAAAATATAATATATTCTATTTATATAAAAACATTTTACTATGCAAAACACTATGCAAAAAAACTGAACACTATGCATAATAAAATATAATATATTTTATTTATAAGATAACTTTAATAAAGTATTCTGCTTTATATAAAAGATGTTTCGCTTTTATTACGTTAATAATACTTAATAAAACAAAACGTCATTATCGCTATAATAATTCATATTATTAATCGACAATAATGGAATCAAACCGAAAGACTTCTCACATAAGCATCAATAATCAATACCGCAGGTGCTACTATGCAACCACACGACATCGTGAACTTTTACTACCGAGTAGTTCAACAAGATCAACCAGAAAAACTTCCACCGTTATTTCAATAAAATATTTTTGTCATTTTCTCAATCCGACAATAATTACATTGTGGGGGTCCACCAATGATTGAGTAGTTGTCACGAATATTCCTGCTAAACCGAATATTCCCGACCAATCGAATATATTATAACCACTTGCATACTTTTGCAAAATTTATAAATATTACCCACAACTATAACATTATATCAAATTATTCCATAATATTCAAAAATAATATTTATAGAAAATTCATCTTTATTTATAAAAGCCGGGTCTTACAACCTCCCTTCTCATGAAATTTCTCCCTCAAAATTAGGGTACGACTTTGGTATGTCGAAGAGGTAAGGATACCTTGATTTCATTTCGATTCTAACTCCCAAGTCATCTCCTCAACATCGTGGTTCCTCCACAAAACTTTGACTTGAGGTATAACCTCGGAGCGTAGAATATGTTCCTTCTTATCCAAAATTTAAACAGAACCTCTTCATACGTCAAATCTTCCGCTATTTCGTCCGGTTCTAACTCAATAATATGGTTCGGTCTTTCACATATTTACGTAACATGGATATGTGAAAACGTTATGAACACGAGACATATTTAACAGAAAGCGAGTCTATAGGCCACGCCCCTACTCGATCGAGGATTAAAATGGACCGATGAATCGAGGATTAAGTTTTCCTCTTTTTCAAATCTTGTAACTCCTTTCCATGGAGCAACTCTTAACAACACATGATCTCCTATATCAAATTCCACGTCCCTTTCGATGAAGATCAAGATAACTCTTTTCTCGATTTTGTGAGGTTTTTATACGTTGTCGCATCGTTTGAATCTTTTCCGTAGTCATACGTATTAACTCCGGCCCCAACAACGTTGCTTCACCCACCTCATCCCAAAGATACCGGAGAACGACACTTTCTTCCATACAACGCTCAATGGAGCCATGCCAATACTTGCTTGATAATCTGTTGTTGTAGGAAAAACTCCACCAATGGTAAGAACTTGTCCCAACTCCTTGAAATCAAGGACACAGAGTCTTAATAGATCTTCAAGAGTTTGAATAGTCCTCTCCGATTGTCCGTCTGTCCGAGGATGATATGCCGAAGCTAAATCGTAAGTCTGTGCTCATAGCTTTTTGCAAACTAACCCAAAATCGTGAAGTGAATCTTGGGTCTCGATCGTAAACTATGGATACCGCATACCATGCGCCTTACAATCTCATTTATGTACATACTGAAAGCAAGACGTTCAAGTGTATAAGTTTCTCGATCGGTAAGAAATGAGCGGACTTGGTCAATCTATCAACAATGACCCAAATTGCATCAATGCCTTGAGAAACCTTAGGAAGACCGAACGAAATCCATGGTAATGTGCTCCCACTTCCATTCTCGAATTTCAAGTGGTTGCAATGGACCTTTTGGTACTTGATGCTCCGCTTTAACTCGTTGACAAGTTAGACACCTTGAGATAAACAACGCTATCTCTCTCTTCATATTGCTCCACCAAAATTTATGCATTTAATATCATGATACATTTTGGTACTCCTGTGATGGATTGCAAATGGTGTGTCAGACGCCTCCATCATGATATTATACTTTAAATTAGGGTCGTTAGGAACACAAAGTCCGGAGTTGACTCAAGTATTCCTTCTTCATCGATTCTTGCTTCCTGTGATAGCACCCTCTTGCACTTTCTTCCTCATACGCATCATTCTAGGTCCAGAGCTTGAGCAAATTTTTTAACTTTATCGATTAAAAGTTTGGTTCTACTCAGATATTCGCTATCATCACACGCGTCCCCGAGAGTCTTTAACTTTATCTCCATCCTTTGCAAGTCACACAAAAAATGGGCCTTTGTGTTGACAATAACGCACTCGCATTTGCATACGATCTTCTACTCAATGCGCCACCTACCACGCTTCGCTTTTCGAGATGGTATTGGGTGGTATGATCATAATCTTTCAATAGCCTGGCCAACGTCGTTGTCGCATGTTGAGTTCCTTTTGAGTGAAGAAATATTTGAGGCTTTTATGATCCGTAAAGATCTCCACTTTCTCCCTATACAAGTAATGCCTCCAAATTTTAAGTGCAAAGATAATAAATGCTAACTCCGGATCATGAGTAGGATAATTCCTCTCATATTCTTTGAGTTGTCGCGAGGCATAGGCTATAACTTTTCCATGTTGCATAAGAACACATCTCAACCCTTTGCTCAAGCATCATCAGAGATGACAAATCCTCTCGAGCCGATGGTATTGTCGAACAGTCTTTGAAATAAGTCTCCTCTTGAGTTCTTAAAAACTCTTCTCACATTCTTCGCCTCCAACCAACTTTTGTATCTTTTCGAGTCACCGAGTCAATGGAGTAGCGATTCGAGAAAATCCTTCCACGAATCTCCGATAATAACCAAATAAACCGAGAAAGCTACGTGCTTTGGCCATCGATTTAGGTTGTTCCCACTTTGAATAGCTTCAATCTTTGTTGGGTCAACAGATATTCCATGACTTGATACCACGTGCCCAAGGAATGCTACTTCTTCTGCCGAATTCGCATTTCTTCAACTTGGCATAAAACTTATATTCACGAAGCTTTTGGAGTGTCGACCTCAAGTGTTGCTTTCATGATCTTCACGGCTTTTGGAATAAATAAGGATGTCATCAATAAAGACGACCACAAAGTGATCTAAATATTCCTTGAATACTCGGTTCATCATATCCATGAAGGCGGCCGAGGAGCATTAGTCAATCCAAAGGACACGACTAGAATTCATAATGCCCGTCTTGAGTTCTCGAAAGCCGCCTTTGGAATGTCACGGCTCTAATCTTCAATTGGTGATATCCTAACGAAGATCAATCTTTGAAAAGAATTTGGCTCCTTGCAACCGTCAAACAGTCATCAATACGTGGCAATGGATACCTATTTTGATGGTGACATGATTCAACTCCCGATAATCAATACAAAGTCGCATACTCCCATCTTTCTTCTTCACGAATAGAACAGAGCACCCCAAGGAGAAGTACTAGGATGAATAAAGCCAATGTCTAACAATTCCTGCAGTTGGGTCTTTAACTCCAAAGTTCAATAGAGCCATTCGATATGGGGCTTTGGAAATAGGTTTTGTACCAGGTTCAAGGTCGATACAAAATTCAATTTCACGCCTGGGGTAGGCCAGAAGTTCTTCGGGAATACGTCAGAAATTTATTAACAATAGAAATATCGCTCAAAACCGGCGTATTTTTGTTTAAATCAGTGATATGAGCTAAGAAAGCTTTACATCCATTTTCAATAAACGAATAGCTTTATGGCTTGAGATGACCGTGATTGATTTTAATGGTTTGGTCGTTTGAATTCGCATAATAGGTTGATTAGGAATATGAAAGCTAACAACCTTACGAAAAACAATCAATTTTTGCATGATAAGTAGTTAACCAATCAATCCTTAGAATCACGTCAAATGCAAGTATTTTTAATGAAATAAGATCGACAGTAATGTGAGGGTACCGATTTGAACCAAACAAGACTTATAAACAAATGGGATGTAATGAAGGTTTCTCCCAACGGAGTTTCCACAGATAAGTCAAAGTCTAATTTCTCCTGAGTCAAATTTAATCGATGAGCGCAAGTAGAGAAATAAAAGAATGGGTAGAACCCAGATCAAATAAAGTGTAGACTTCATTAGAGTTTATGATAAGCTTACCCGTGATGACCTCATTCGGGTTCCTTGCTCTCTCAGGAGGTCACAACAAATGCTCTCCTCAGACTACTGATTTTGACTTTTCCGGGACTACCTTTGGTGCCTCCATCCTTGTTGAATTTGTCTTGAGAACGACAAAAAATCGAGCTAAGTGACCTTCTCTTCCACAATTATAACATGCTTTGACGATATGGCACAGCTCGGATCGATGTGTCACTCTTCTCCGCATTTTGAAGCATATGATAGGTGGTCTTTCTCCTTCCTTAATAACGGTCTTTGGTGCCGACGTCTTTCCATCATTGTTGAATCTCCGCTTCTTGAAATGTCCATTCTTATTATTTTGGCTTTGATTACCACCGGTGGTTACCATATCCGCCCGCTTGATTCCTCCACGCTTGTTGTCACCGCTCATGACTACTCTCACCGGTATTATAACTTCACGGCCGCTTCTCTTTTAGTTAGGTTGACTCGTTATCGCTCCACTAATCGAGCCCTATTTACAACATCTGAATACAAACACGCTTTATGAGAAATAAGATGTTGACGTATCTCCGACTTCAAACCTCTTAAAACATTCGCGCCATTCTCTCTTCATTATCCACCAAGTGGGACGAAAACCGTGATAACTCCACAAATTTTGCCTCTTATTGCGACACTGGCCATATTGTTTTGTTCCAACTTGATAAACTCCACCTCCTTCATGTGGCGAATACTTTCGTGAAAGTATTTGTCGTTGAATGCCCCCGAACTTCTCCCAAGATATCTTTAAGACAAAGAAGTCGAGTATGTATGTTTCTGGATTCCCACCAAGAATCGCTTCTCCGCATAAACATAAAAGCGTGAAGGAACCTTTGCTCCTTGGAGCATCCCAAGACATCAAATATCTTGGTAATCTGCTTTATCCATGCTTCCGCCGTAAGTGGTTTTGCTTTCCCTTAAACTCCGGTGGTCCCAGCCTTGAATTGTTTAAGCGGTGACCGCCGAGAGTTTTCCGTGTTTCCACCTACGCTTTGGACAGAGTCGCTCTCATTTGTTGCATAAATTGTGAAAAGCCTCCGAACATTTGATCATTCATCATTTGGTCGGTGTTGTTGTTTGCATGAGGATTATCGCCTTCCCGATGCACATTATCCTCGATTATTGATATGTGGTGAATCAACGATCGCCTGTGCTCCATTGCTATTCTCAACATTCTCAGATGTCATTTTCAGATACTGCCACAAAATAAAAGGTTAATTGACATGTAATAAATTATCTTTATATTCTGACCGACCAATAAAATAGCATATAAACTTAGGTAGGTCATACTAGCGAAGGTATTCCCCGTCTCTCCCCTCCTAGTACTTTTTTCACATCTTAGCCAGGGATCATATCCCTAAGCTCTGATACCAACTGTGACGCCCCCAAAATTAGGTATACATCACCCATCTTGGGTAGTCAGATATATGGTACAAAATTTAAATACAACTTACTAATATAACTGTATGTACAATACGACATAAACTGTGAGTTTGAATACAAATATTGTCTACTAGATATTATACAAACTCAAAAGGAGTCCTCATTACAATGATTATCACACTATTTCACGTAATAGTGAGGACTACTAATGCTATCCTCTCGACCATTACTCCGCTTCCCGACTCGTCCCAACTATGTTCTCATTTCAAGAAGAAAAAAGAAAGAAAGGATGAGCTCAACTAGCCCAAAGAAGAAATATTATGACTAAGATAATGCGAGAATAAATTATCAATAGCCTTCAACAAAGTGTTAAACCGATAAAATATAATAAACATCAAGTTTAATCTGCAGCGAACAAGCAATCCATTAAAAGAGTCAAGTAGAAAATAAAATCTACTATCTTTTATGATTTAAAAGGTTTTCATCATCATGTTAAAGTTTAGACTCACTTTTAATAAATAATCCACATCATCGAATCACCCCACTACTATGGCCAAGGATATTCTTTAGTATTACGACCACAATTATTCATGCACTACGGGCCAAGAATAGTTGTGTATTCATTAATGGTCATGATCATGCCAACAATCGTCCATCAATGCACTACTACCATCGAGGACTTTTACCACATCATTTGTAACATTACGGTATGATTACACCGAATAATCCTTTGTCATAATCATACCAAGTCCATCCATGCTCTACAAAATACGTATGACTTTAAAAAAAACATGAGGATGATGACAATGATATAAGAATTCAATAAAACAAGTTCAAGAATTAAGTTATTCAGGAACTAATAACATCCAAACTGTCAACATGATACTGCTTTATAGAGTAAAATTCAAGAATGATCAGAAGAATATTTCCATGAAAAGATACTGGATGAAACGCAAATATCAAGGATATTCTACTAATTTCATGGAGTATAGAAGTCAAAGTTTTAACCAACTGGGTATAATAAAGAATGGAATAACAAAAGAAATCACCATGCATGCGATAGACCGCACAGGCAGGTTATTCCAACAGAATAATAAATAACGGAACCAGGTCAAGTGAAATTCACACCGATAGGATGTTCCAACAGAATAATAAAGATGGAACCAGATCCGGTGTAAAACACACAGATATGATATTCCAATAGAATGATAAAAAGCGGAACCAAACCGGTAAAAAACACACACGCATGTGATGTTCCAACAGAATAATAAAGATTTTAACCAGTCCTGTAAAACACATGCATGTGATGTTCCAAATGTAATAATAGAAGAATGGAATAAAAGAAGAAGATCACCAAGTATAGGGGATTCCACAGATACAAAGTTATTCCAATGTAATAAATAAGAATGGAATAACAAAAGAAGTTCTCTTCATGAATACAAAGAATAACACCCCTTACGGTACAACAAATAATATTCCCTACCTTAGAAGAACCGAATATTGGCAAAGTGAAGTAGCGAATACTTTTCTTCTTTCTCTCTATAGTTTCTCTCTAGAGTTTCAAAGAATTCATAAGAAAATAATGAAGGAATGAGCTTCTATTTATAGGAAAATAGAATGCATAGTAATTAATCCATGAACGGTCCAGTTGATTTACTTTAATCGACTAAGATATATTTAAAGAAAAATCTTTTAAATAAAATATAATATATTATACCCAAATTGTATTTAATATTCCCTCGCTAAACCAATATTCCACAATTAAATAATATAATATAACCACTTGCATACTTTGCAAAATTTATAAATATTACCCATAACTATAACATTATATCAAATTATTCCATAATATTCAAAAATAATATTTATAGAAAATTCATCTTTATTTATAAAAGCTGGGGTCTTACACTAATTATAATTTAGAAATGTTAATTTTCTATTTTTAAAACCTAAATTGAAAAATTTAGAAAATTAAATTACAAGCCCTAAGGGTTTCAAACCCTAAACCCTAAGGTTTTCCAAACCCTAAACCCTAACCCAAACCCTAAACCCTAAGGGTTTGGCCAATTACTAGTATGCCATTAAATTAAAAGGAAAAAGACCAAAATACCCTTTTCTTAAAACTTAAGCAAAAGATATGGCAAATCTTGTGAGTCATCAAGCCTAAGGATTAGCCCATATGTCTAAAATCTTAGCAATCTCAACCAATACAATGCCACCTAGCAACTAGATTCAATGAATCAAAGCATAAGAGATTTAAAAGTAAGAAAATACTTACTTTACTTTTCATTTTTGCCAAGACCATTCTCTCTCTTCAATTTCGAAATCTAGAGTAAGAGAGAGAGAGAGAGAATCCAAGCAAAGATCAGTTCATAACCTTTCAATAACAAGATCAAAGGTCAGAAGTCTAGATCAAGCACTAGAAAGGTATAAACCTTCAAAATTTTGAAATCTTGTGATCCATGTTATTTGTTATGATTTGTTGTTTTAAGTTGTGTTAGAAGGTGTCACTTGATGATCTGGGTTGCCAAAACTTAGATCCATATCATTTTGATGCTCGAAATTAAAGATTTAACAACTGAAAACTAGAAGAAAAAAAAGGCTCGACTGACTAATGTCGTAACCTCTGATCTTTATGTTTTGATGTTTTGTGTATTTTATGTTTTGAATCGTTTCTACGACATGAGGATCGTGATCTCAAATCGAAGCGTGGTTAGATCTAGTCTAGATCATCGATTATGCTTTCGGTCAAACCACGCCGACTGCTCATTTAAATTTGTTTCGGGTTACCCGAAGTTTCCTGAAATTCTCGACAAGCTTTTGCAAGCCTCCGATCTTGCAATGTTTGATCTTTTGGTCGTGTTGTTAGTTTGTGGTTGTAGAAGAGTATATTAACTACACATGTATGCTACTAGATCACTTAGATCACAACTAGAATGAAATATAATAACGGTCAAAGTAGGTCAACCAAATCGCCTCGTGAAGGTTTTCTAGAAAACCCGGATCTTCATCACCGAGTTATTCATCGAGGTCGATTCTACTTTAATCTCTTAGATTCAGTGTTGTTATGATGTTCTGATTTTATGTCGTTATACCCTGACATGTGGTCTACCTTATGGAACCAATAGTTCACCCAAATAAATTACAGAATACTAGTTATAAGGATCGAAAACTAATACCATTGACTATTCTTCATTTTCTGGAAAACCCAGAAATGAAGAACAGCGTTGTCAAATATTTCTGGAGCTTAGATCTCTCGGATCGATGTTGTATGACCTATCTAGTGGTTGGAACATGTAATGTTACATTAGTACTACGATATATAAGCATTAGTTAGCTCGTAATACGTATGGATCGGAAATAAGAATCACCAAAGTGAGTACCTTGCTCTCCTCGATTTATGAGTTTCAAGGCAAATTAAGAACACCTATAATGACAGTGTCCTGTCGCTATAGAGCCCTTTAGCGATAGTTTCTAATTAATTTATTTTCCGATTTTCCGTAAATTAATTAAAATAGATAAAATAGATTTTAATTATTAAAATACATAATAAATTCGAAAATTTATTTTAAATTACGAAAATAGTTTTTAATTATTTTAAGTATATTTCATAAATATTTAATATTTTTGGAATATAAATGGTATTTAATTTATTTAATTATAATATTAAATAAATGATTTAAAAATCATTTTAATTCATGAAAAATGATTTTGCAAGCCTCTGATCTTGCAATCGTTTGATCTTTTGGTCGTGTTGTTAGTTTGTGGTTGTAGAAGAGTATATTAACTACACATGTATGCTACTAGATCACTTAGATCACAACTAGAATGAAATATAATAACGGTCAAAGTAGGTTGACCAAACTACCTCGTGAAGGTTTTCTAGAAAACCCAGATCTTCATCAGCCGAGTTGTCTGTCAGAGGTTGACCGGCCTTAATCTCTTAGATTCAGTGTTGTTATGATGTTCTGATTTTATGTCGTTGTACCCTGACATGTGGTCTACCTTATGGAACCAATAGTTCACCCAAATAAATTACAGAATACTAGTTAAAAAGATCGAAAACTAATACCATTGACTATTCTTCATTTTCTGGAAAACCCAGAAATAAAGAACATCGTTGTCAAATATTTCTGGAGCTTAGATCTCTCGGATCTGATGTTGTATGACCTATCTAGTGGTTGGAACATGTAATGTTACATTAGTACTACGATATATAAGCATTAGTTAGCTCAGAACATGTATGGATTGGAAATAAGAATCAGTCAAAGTGAGTACCTTGCTCTCTGACGATGAGTTTCTGGGCAGCTCAAGAACACCTATAGCGACAGGTCTGTCGCTATAGAGCCCTTTAGCGATAGTTTCTAATTAATTTATTTTCTGATTTTCCAGAAATTAATTAAAAATAGATAAAAATAGATTTTAATTATTAAAAATACATAATAAATTCCGAAAATTTATTTTAAATTCTAAAAATAGTTTTTAATTATTTTAAGTATATTTCATAAATATTTAATATTTTTGGAATATAAATGGTATTTAATTTATTTAATTATAATATTAAATAAATGATTTAAAAATCATTTTAATTCATGAAAATCATGAAAATAATATTATGATATAAGAAAATATTTAAAGATATAATCAAAGTGACTTTTAATATTTTGTGATGAATTTCACTAATTAATTAATATTAAGGATAATTAGTTTATTTAATAAATATATTAAATAAATTATGAAAAAATAGAATTAATGATTTATAAATCATATGAAAATGATTTAAGTGTTATAAAATATTTGAAGTTATAAAATATAACTTTTGATATTTTGTCATGAAAATATTAATATTTTAATATTAATAGAAATTATCGGATAATGAATTTAAGTGCTTAAAATTATATTTAAATGATTTTAAGGTTTTAAAATTACTTTGATATATTATAAAATATATTATAATATTATGATATGTACTTCATTAATATTTGATAATAAATGAATATTAATGATAAAAGAATTAAGTGGTATTTATATTATTTAAATACGTGTTTAATGATTGAAAATTTTGATAAATAGTAATAATTATTTAAAAATTATTACGAGACTTTGAAAAATATTTCGATTGTTATTAAAATTATCTTAGATAATAGTTAAGCGCTTAGCCGAGTTAAATTGAACTTAAACTCGAAATTTGTCCCACTGCATACTGGATGATAGAATTGTGTTTGGCTTCAACTCTGGACTTAAATAAATCGACTTGAAGCTAAGTTTTATGTCTTGGATAGAATCGATAGGGTTATGTGTTATGTGTATAGGTTATTCTATGTTTATATATATTATAGTATTATATTGTGATGATATCATTCTAATATTGAGATCTATATTACTAATATTAGGTCTTCTGATAAGGCGATATAAATCATGTAGCTGTAATCAACTAGTTCAAATGCAAGTTTATTTTTACTTAACTCTACTAAGAGTGTTTCATTCTTGGATAAGCTTATGGTTAATCATTGTTGATTGCCATGTATAATTGTTCTCATACATATTGTGTTAGGTTTGTAATATTCATGCCAGCAATCAAATTGCACAAATTGCTTTGAAGCGTGTAAAATCGAGTTTAAAATTTACAAACCATATACCCTTGGATCACCCTTTATGCACAATTATTAATTAAACGAAAAGATAAAGAATAAATTATACCCTTGAAGATCGAGCTTCCTCAGTACAAGTTCACCTCCAAATCCTTTCGCTTCAATCTTGAATCCACCGGGTTTGGTTCCTTCCTTTGATCAACGTTAGCCACCCAAATGTTTGGCCTCTAGAGGTGATCCACCAAGGAAGAAGAAAATTCAAGAAGATGGGTGTTATGGCTAACCCTAGTTTTCTATCTCTATAGAAAAGGCATACTCCCAACAACTTGGAATTATTACGTACTTTGTTAAAGTCAACAACCCATACCACCCATAATAAGACTCCTCTTATTTATAGATGTGGGCAACCCACCTTAACAATTAAGGAATTGGGTTTTAATTAATTAATTCTTTTAATTAATTAAGCTCCCTAATCTTATTAGGGATAATTAATTAAACTCCTTTAACTAATTTTCCTTCCTAATCCAATTAGGAATAAATGAGAGTACTTATATTAAATTAATTCCTAAACTCTTTTAGAAATTAAAATAATAATAATTGTAATAATATTAATAAGACTCTCTTATTAATTTATATTTAATATTTCTAAAATATTAAATAATAATATTAAGCTATTTAATTTATTCTATCACTATAGATTAAATTAAATATACTTAACATATTATTAAGATTATGCCATTAACTTCTTAAATAATTATTCTTCCTTTTATGGTGTGACCCTTTAGGTTCTCCATATTAAACCTATTGTGAATAAATCAATTAGAACAATTCTAATCTTATTTAAATAAATAAATTAAACAATTAATTTATTTAAATAAATAATATTTATTCTACAATAGGATAAGCCTCCCTAGCGATCAACGACTTTCCGTGATAATATAGATTTCAACATTAATCATTAAAGAACCTTTGAGTAAATAGTTACCGTGACAATTCAATCCTTCCACCATACAATGTCCCAATTAAATATAAGACATGGAATTACTCACAAGTCTTATTTTATTTAATTATATGTATTTCGATCCTTAAATGCACAACTCCAAATAATGCAAATTAGAAACTCCTTTCTAATTTCATTCATTCGCCAACAGGACTCACCGGGTTGTCATTTATCGAATCACATAGGACATTTCTCTTCTTTTATTAGAAGTGGTAGATTCTTTATTGATCATACATTATCTCCATGTACAACTTATTATACCCAAGTATACCTTTGATATACCCTAAGGGTCTTAAGGAATAAGTCAAAGTATAACTCATCATACACAAGATACTATGATGATCTCAAGTCCAAGGATCACTTGTACTACTATCACTACAGAATTCCTATCGATGCATAAATAAAACTCCATTAGGTATTCCTTAGCGAGCCACGCTCAATGAACTTATTCTCTAATAAGCACCTACATACTTGCTTTTAGTGTTCCACACAAATGATCATGAGATCAATCATCCTCATCCAATGAGCAAGTTAACGATGTACCAATCTATCCGGATTCACTAATCCCCAATTTAGTAATCCAATGATTGGGAACTATTTTAGTTTTAAGCTTTCTAAGAATTTAGATCTCATTAGAATGATCATCATCATTATTCTAAAAGCATTGCTTAAAACTATGGGTTTATCATATATTATAAAACAAAGATCATGTAGATAATTAAAAGTCTTTAATAAATTAATACTTTTTATTAATAAATGAATAAGATTGTTACAAAGTATATGCTTTATCATCAAACATGATTGGCTTGTGTGCATACTACTTTCAATCTCCCACTTGCACTAAAGCCAATCGTCATGGTATCTTATACTCTTCTTCTCTAAGTGACGATTATCCTGGCATTGTTGGATAAGCTTTAGTTAATGGATATGTAATGTTGTTCATGAGAGTCCACTATCTCTATAGTGATTTCCCATCTTTCAATGATTCTAATAATCAAATGAAAGTGCCACAACACATGTTTAGATCCAAGATGAGACTTAGAACTATTCCTAGTTCTATAATGAACTTTTAATCCAAACAATCAACTTGCGCAGCTTCATTTATAGCTACTTACTTTGTCTTTATCACTAAACCAAAGAACTCTTTTTCTTGTTTGGAACCTTTCCAATTCATCGCACCATTGCTTAAGGTAACACTTTACCTTAAAGTGGATTTTCTATCGTCTTGGTCTCCGTCTCGAAAAACTTGAGTCCAGTAAAGCCCTCTAGTTTTAATTTAGACCCACCATGAATATGATCACATCCTTAGTGCTCGGTTAAGCACTTTAAGATGTTTTCACCGACTCATAGTGAACTTCTCCATAATATGACCGATCAACATCGTGTCTCGTACATTTCATTGCATACATGATTGTCACTTACGCGACCTCTCTTTTCGTGAGTCTGTGGGGACTATTAAGAGAGATTCACTCTTAGCTCATCGACATGAGACATCTCTTGAGTTTCCCATGCTAAACGACTTTAGCATCAAATGAATATACGCTTCTTGGGTTAAGTCGAGCATCCTCTTAAATCTATCTATATAGATTTATATCCCCAATTAAGATACTCTTCCAAATCATTCATGGAGGAATGTTTAGACAACTTTATCTTTACCGATTGTAGCATTGGTATGTCATTCCTTATCCGTAGTATATCAATATATAGTATTAAGAATGTCACGATGCTCCAATCCACCTTTTGTACACACTAGAAGTCTTACCTCATCGAATGTAACTCGGATCATCATCTTCTATGATGTGTACCTCATCATCATCATCCATGATGAATCCATACCTCCTAGGTATTTTTGGTACTATTCCGTTCTTTACGATCTCGGTTGTGGTACAAT
This sequence comes from Panax quinquefolius, assembly GCA_020205615.1. Taxonomy (NCBI): domain Eukaryota; kingdom Viridiplantae; phylum Streptophyta; class Magnoliopsida; order Apiales; family Araliaceae; genus Panax; species Panax quinquefolius. The sequence goes on from CM035160.1 coordinate 55,820,944, forward strand.
AGGTCTATCTACAGTTCCTCTTATTTGATTTATAGTGTTTTGTGGTTCTTGAACTCTTTCAAGATCTATTATCCTCCCACTAGCCCCTTTTAATGATAAACACCTTTATCTTAGAAGGCAGGGTGTTTCGCAATAAACACCTTTTGCTAAGCATGATTATAGAACATATATCCTAAACTTACTTTAGGATGTCCCACAAATCTGTATTTGTCAAATTTTGTCCCAAGCTTATCCTTTGAAACCGTTTCACAAAAGTTGGACAACCCCTTATCTTAACATACTTAAGATTAGGAATCCTCCATGTCCATAACTTTTATGGAGTCTTGGGGCCGGATTTTGAGGTTACCATTTTCGTAGATATGCAGCCATTTCTAGGACATGATCCTAGAAGGATACTGGAATGTCGGTAAAATAATTATGGACCGTACCATGTCCAACAAGGTATGATTTTTCATTCAGATACATCAATCAATTATCAAGACGATCGATGTGTCCATTATGAGAAAACTATTTGAGATGATCTAGAAACTTATTGCACAAGTATTTATTCCTCGATCTAATCAAAGAATCTAAATACATTGCCAATTTGTTTCACTTCGAATTCTTTGAACCTTTCAAATAATTCACACTTGTATTTCAAAGAAATACACACATTCAACTCTTTGAATGATCATCTCCTTTTCTTATACTAATTTGTTCAATATGTAAAATTATTTTCATGTAAGTCAAGTATACAAAATTTATTAAGTAATATTCCAGTTCTATACAAAACATTATTATTATAAATAGAACAACAATTGTTCTTAATTATAATACCAAAGATTTCATTGTCCAACAATAAAATGGAAATAATATTTTTAACAAGAACTGGAATACAATAACAACTTATTGACTTAATAGATTTGCCCGTAGGCATTGCTAAACTATAAGTTTCTATAGCTAATGCATCAACCTTTGCTTCATTTCCCACATATAGGATTTCTTATCTTGTTTAACTTTCTACTTCTGCTTGGTCCCTTCATAAATCTATATTTATGATAACCAAAATCGGAATCCAATACCCAAGTAGAACCTTGACTTAAAGAAAAATTTATTTCAATCATGAACAAAAAGCGATTGTAATCAAACTTCACTAAGCTTCTTTGGTTAGCTCGCAAGATGTTTCTTGCAGCTTTCTTCCCAAAGGTCCAAAGCTTATAGCAAGGAAGCAAACTCCTTTGCTATCCGTGACGCTTTTGTTCTTATTATCCTTTGTTTATGCCTTTCTATTTACCTTCTTTGAATCGCTCTTCTTTTCGTAAGATCCTTTGGCCCCTACCAAGAAGACTTGATCTTTCTTGGTTGAAAGTGACTCTCAACATTTTTCAACATGTTAAACAAATCAAATGAGGCCGATATCTAGCTTGTTCATATGAAAAATTCACAACAATTGTGAAAAGAGTCCGGGAGTGAGTGCAAGATCCAATCTTGGCTCAACTTCTCCATCCATGACAAAACCCAAATTGTCTTAATTGATCAATCAAATTGATAATGTTAAGAACTTTTTTCTGCATCTTTATAGTGCCATTGGCCATTCTAGATCGGAAGAGCTCCTTAGATATCTCGATATCTATCACCCCTACTTTCCTCACCATCAACTACTTGATGTGCGGGAATATAGTAGGAGCATCCATAGTTTCATCTTGACGCTGAAGCTCATTACTTTCATGGATACGAGCATGATGCATCGAGCCAATCAGTACATCATCTTGCCACTTTCTAAAAGTAGCAATGTCTTCCTCGAGGCATTATGCGCAACTATTGCAGGATAGGCGATTAAGGACATAAGATAGCTTTTCAACCCATGAGAACTATTCTCAAATTCCTTAACTTATCCGCTTAATTCTATTCTCAGTTAATTTAGCATCTAATATGCTTCGCAAGGATAGTAATTTAGACATTGTAAAATTTCAGTAAATGAATTTGTAATTAACAACATTTTAACATACATTCTTTTATTAATTACCAAAATAAATTAGGTCTTGTTTTAAATTGGTATCTCCCACTATTTTCTTCAAACTATATTACCCTCACTTATATAGTTCTAAGGCAAAATCTAATTAAAGATTTGCTAGTGAGAATAAGGATCCCATTTCAAATGTATATAGCCTTGTGGTGACACAACAAACTATATATAAATAAATAGGTAGACAACTTTTGTCAATTACATCAACTATGCAACTCCTCAGATTTTGCCTCTTAGATTATTTTGATCAAGTGGTGGCACATCAAGAATCAAAATTATCCAAGTTAAGTCCCACCTAGCACTCCATATATTCAAAAAGAAAAACATCATCCTTGTGGTGACACAACAAAACAATATTGTTCAATTTTCTTTATAAGCATCAAATGTGATAAATTAACATCTTAAATACTTAATACTTGCCTTGTGGTGACACAACAAACTCATATTAAATATTTAATACTCTATTAATTTTATCATGCTAGAAGGCTACGCTCGATATTCCAAATATCTTTGAACGCTTAGGACTTAATATAAAATTATGAGGGTTTGTTATTAATTTGTCTCATCTTGTTTGCTAGCGCTGCATTATATATATATATAATATACGCGTCATATTAATTAACATGCGAAGCATGTTTGCATAATATATAATATATATAGTATAAGCATGCACATATAGAATACTATATTCTACCCGATTGATTATGGACTTTTATTCTAGTTTGGTTCACTAGAGCCACCAAGTGAACCAAAAGGTCAAACCCTAGGGGTGCAAGAAATAATATTTAAATATAACTATTACATTTAAACCCCAAAGCTTCATTACAAATCGGGTCTTCAAGCGCTCCTTGCTTTTTGATCTCTAATTTTTCAAAATTAATTCTAAATATTCCTATTACAAAACTATTTAATATAAATAGAAACCTTGATCGTAAATAAGGGGAAGTACATAGGAGAGAGATAGAATTTATATTAAGAAAAATTAGAGAAGACGAGGTACTGTGATTCCCATTTAATAAAACCCATACATTCATGCATCCATCTAAAATAAAATCCAATCATATCGGGTCAATAGTCCATAATCAATCCCAATTATTATAATACAATCACCATACGCATCAATAAATAACATTCATCTCATGAATAATAAACATTTAATATATATATTGATATCATTTAATGGGCAAATTTAGTTAGTATAAAATTTAATTTTGAATCAAAATAAACTCCTTTATTTTAATCCAAATTTAAATCAAAATAAAACTATTTTATTTTAATTTATCCTATTTTGAATAAAATAAATAATTTTATTTTAATCAAAATCTTTAATCAAAATAAACTCCTTTATTTTAATTAATTATGGAATCTAATTCCATGTAATAAAAAAAAAAAAAATTAAAGGAAACACGGATATTCTTTCCATTCACAAATAAACTCCTTTATTTTGAATAATATGAAATCTTATTCCATATTTAAATAAACTCTTTTATTTAAAGAAATTAGATTCTCTTTCTATTCACAAATAAACTCTTTTATTTTGAATAATATGAAATCTTATTTCATATCTAAACAAACTCCTTTATTTAAGGAAAGATGGATTTACTTTACCTATTCACAAATAAACTTTTTATTTTAGAAAAAATAAAATCCAATTTCAACTCTAATTAGTTAGCATGGAATCCAATTCCAACTCTAATTAGTTAGCATGAAATTCTAATTTTAAAATTAAAATAAATCTTTTATTTTAATATTAAAATAAACCTTTTATTTTAAGATTAAAATAAACCTTTTATTTTAATTATAAAATTATTTAAAATTAAAATAAAACTTTATATTTTAATATTAAAATAAACCTTTTATTTTAAAATTAAAATAAACTTTATTTTAATTATATAATAATTAAGAATATATATATGTATATATATATTCGTATATATATATATATATATATATATATATATATATAACCGTTACTTTTTTTCATAAAAAGTACACATGCCTTGTTCTGCTGCTTGAATTCCGTGCATTTCTTGTTAACTTTTTTTTTTTTTTTTTATAAGTCCGCCGTCACTTAAAAATTTTTGAAACCATGTCGCTAATTTTGTTCACGATTTTTTTTTTTTTTTAAATTTCAAGTACTCATTTCCGTCAGTCATTAACTTAACCAAAGCCTTCCTTAATAAAAAAAAAACATTCAAAGAAGAAAAAGAGAAAAAAAAGAACTCACGGTTTGCTGGAAAAAATCTATTTCCATTTTTTTTTTTTTATTTAAATTTTATACAATAAAATTATGCCCAATTAAATTATTCAAAATACATATCAATATACATATCAAATTAAACAATTAATAATTCGCATAAAGGTTTGGCTCGATGCCACCGTTAGGGTTTGTAATATTCATGTATGCAATCAAATTGCACAAATTAAGCTTTAAGCGTGTAAAATCGAGTTTAAAATTTACAAACCATATACGGATCACCCTTTATGCACAATTATTAATTAAACGAAAAGATAAAGAATAAATCATACCCTTGAAGATCGAGCTTCCTCAGGTACAAGTTCACCTCCAAATCCTTTCGCGTTCAATCTTGAATCCACCGGGTTTGGTTCCTTCCTTTGATCAACGTTAGCCACCCAAATGTTTGGCCTCTAGAGGTGATCCACCAAGGAAGAAGAAAATTCAAGAAGATGGGTGTTATGGCTAACCCTAGTTTTCTATCTCTATAGAAAAGGCATACTCCCAACAACTTGGAATTATTACGTACTTTGTTAAAGTCAACAACCCATACCACCCATAATAAGACTCCTCTTATTTATAGATGTGGGCAACCCACCTTAACAATTAAGGAATTGGGTTTAATTAATTAATTCTTTTAATTAATTAAGCTCCCTAATCTTATTAGGATAATTAATTAAACTCCTTTAACTAATTTTCCTTCCTAATCCAATTAGGAATAAATGAGAGTACTTATATTAAATTAATTCCTAAACTCTTTTAGAAATTAAAATAATAATAATTGTAATAATATTAATAAAACTCCTCTTATTAATTTATATTTAATATTTCTAAAATATTAAATAATAAATATTAAGCTATTTAATTTATTCTATCACTATAGATTAAATTAAATATACTTAACATATTATTAAGATTATGCCATTAACTTCTTAAATAATTATTCTTCCTTTTATGGTGTGACCCTTTAGGTTCTCCATATTAAACCTATTGTGAATAAATCAATTAGAATAATTCTAATCTTATTTAAATAAATAAATTAAACAATTAATTTATTTAAATAAATAAATAATATTTATTCTACAATAGGATAAGCCTCCCTAACGATCAACGACTTTCCGGATAATATAGATTTCAACATTAATCATTAAAGAACCTTTGAGTAAATAGTTACCGTACAATTCAATCCTTCCACCATACAATGTCCCAATTAAATATAAGGCATGGAATTACTTGTCAAGTCTTATTTTATTTAATTATATGTATTTCGATCCTTAAATGCACAACTCAAATAATGCAAATTAGAAACTCCTTTCTAATTTCATTCGCCTTGCCAAGGACTCTTTGGGTTGTCATTTATCGAATCACATAGACATTTCTCTTCTTTTATTAGAAGTGGTAGATTCTTTATTGATCATACATTATCTCCATGTACAACTTATTATACCCAAGCATACCCTTTGATATACCCTAAGGGTCTTAAGGAATAAGTCAAAGTATAACTCATCATACACAAGATACTATGATGATCTCAAGTCCAAGGATCACTTGTACTACTATCACTACTGAGAATTCTATTGACAGTAAAATAAAACTCCATTAGGTATTCCTTAGCGAGCCAATGCTCAAAGTGAACTTATTCTCTAATAAGCACCTACATACTTGCTTTAGTGTCTCCACAAAAATGATCATGAGATCAATCATCCTTAAGACCCTCAAATTTTTTAAATAAAAGGAATTTCCTTTATTTATTATTTTGAAATAGTAAGGGTTGATTTGATTAATGTGGATAGTTAAGGGTTAAATACGTAAATATTTCAAAATAAGCAAGTGGTTATAAAATATTCATTTTGTCGGGGAATATTCGTTTGGTCGTGGAATATTCAGACTTCGTCCGGGAATATTAAATTTACTGACACAGCCCAACCGTATGTGGGCCCATAACTGGAAAGCGATTGGATGAAGAAAACGACAAATATAAGTTGGTTAAAAATAACGGCGTAGTTATTACTGAATTAAGATCGTTGGAATACCCTGGTTAAAATACGATGTCTGGCGTGGTTGCAAAAGAAAGATAATACCGTATTGCATACAGTATTGTTGAATTATTGATCCTTACGTAAGAAGGCACTACTCAATAATTTTCACGATGAATTCTTATTCGATAATTTTTTATTGATTCAATAATTGCCAGCGTTGATATTTTATATTATTGTTGTTCAATAATTGTCACTTCATATTATCTCCATTATCGGATCAATAATTCATATTATTTGAATAATATTATTAGATAGCATTATTGGCAATGTCTAGAAAGTTCTCATCAAGGAGAGGTTTGGTCACCTAATTGCGCCGCCAAGAAGGAGAAATCCTTATCTGAAAGCCCCTCTTTCTCGGAACTACCGTCATTATCATAATTGTGATTACAGAATATTATTTGTGAATAATTAATTATTGATTCATATGATAAAGAAATATTTATTTTATGTGGATATAAATGATGGATTTATTTATGTGGTTATAAATGAAGAAATTATTGTTGAGGTGTTTTATCGATATTTTTTACAGATTGGAGGTATTAAAAATTAAATCGTGGGTTTTGAGATATATTATGGGGTTATAATTTTAATCCGAATTGCTGGATTGTGGTAATTTTTGGGTATGTTATACATACATAAGTTGAGTATATGTCCACAAATTTTGAACCGTTAAAAATGCACGAATGATTTGTTGTGAATTTTAAGAGGTGTCGGATTCAAAATTAGGTTTATAATTGATTTTGGTGGAAAATTCTAGAATTGAGTGGGCCCCACTTGTGGTTGGTGAAGAAATGTGCTGAATTTTATTTCAAATGTGGTGGGTGGCAATAGTAGCGGTAAAAGCCATCAGTAAAGGTCGTCGGTTCCGCTTTCTACAAGGCTAACATTTTCCTATAAATAGAGGGCTAAGTTAGAATTGAAAATCACACCGAAACAAAGTTTTCTCTTTCTCTCTCTATTATTATTGAGCGTATTTTGTGAGTATTTAGATACTTTGAGAGTTGTTGTTCAAGACAAGTTTCATTCAAAGATCACTTGAGCCTTTTCTTCCAAGTAATCGATTCTTTGAGGTAAGGGATGTTATTTTCTTCTCAAATGATATTATTTCTTCAATATCATTATCTTTGAAATATTGGTTGGAACTTTTTATCAAATTTGGAACTTTTTCATGTTGGGGTTACTATTCATGAGTTACTATTCACGAGTTACTATTCATGAGTTACTTATTCACGAGTTACTATTCACGAGTACTATTTATGAAGCGTGAAGATGTTTTTGTGGAATTTCTATCTTTTGGTGTCGGATTTACTATTCATGTATACGGTCTTATTCACGATACCGACTATTCACGATATCGGCACTATTCACCTTAAAAAATAAAATTTCTTCTTTTGTCCAAAACATCTATTCGGATACTAGCTTTGATTGTATCCATGTTTTGATCATTCTTGAAATTTACACCACTATGATTATTTTTGAGGTATTTTTAAACATGGATAAAACAAAGTACTAATCCTAAATCCTTAATCCTTTGTCATTTTGTTTCACCGGATTCGTTTCTTTAAAAATATTTTTCATCATCCTCGCCTTAAATGATGATATTATTGAATATCTTTGGCTCAGAGTGCAAAAGATGAATGATTTCGAAGAATATCTTTGGCACAGAAAGTGCAAAGATGAGCAGTGTTGAGATGAACATGACCAGGCGATTAATATCTTTGGCTGTGTAGTGCAAAGATGAGCAGTGTTTTAAATGAACATGACCAATGATGAATATCTTTGGCATCAGGTGCAAAGATGAATATTTGATTCGGATGTATATTGATTGTTGTTACGGGGATAAAAGATAGACGATAAACTTTTAAATTCATACATAGAAGATAGTAGTTTGCATTCTCTACTTAACTCTTCTAATGAATTATTATTTCATTGCGAATATTGATTGAAAATTTATTGTCTATTGTATTCTATTAAATTTTTCCTCGTTGAAGACTAACGATAATTTGTTGTATATTATCTTAGTCATAATATTCTTTATCTTGAGCTAGTTGAGCTCACCCTTTTCCTTTTGTTCCATTCTTCTCGGAGGCGAGAATATAGCGAGTACGAAGTGGGGTATGGAATGAAGGTTTTAGAAAAGGATTGTTTAGTAGTCCTCACCATTTTTGTAAAATAATGTATCAATAAATGTGATGAGGATTTATGTGAGTATAAATATTGTCTGTAAGATAATATTTGTATTTAAACTCACTGCTTTCTTTGTTGTAATAATAAAGTTGTAGTTGTTTCATACCATGTATTGACAACCCGAGAATGGGTGATGTATACCTATTTTTTTGGGGTGTCATAGGTTAGGTATCGAGCTTAGGGATATGATCTCTGGCGGAGATCGGGGAATAGAACTAGGAGGGGAGAGACGAGTAAATCCTTCGCTAGTGTGTCCTACCTAAGCTTATTTGTTAGTTGGTCAGTATATAGGGATATTATGTGATATATTGATTTCCTTAATTAACCCTTGTTTTATGACAGTATTTGAGAATGTCGACTGAGAATATTAACAGTGGAGTAAATGAGACCGTGGAGATGCCTGTACTTACCAACGAGGAGAACGTGCAACAGGCTGGCAATGTTCCTCCTGTGAACAACACCACTGAGCAGATGATGAACGAGGGGATGTTTAGAAACTTTTTTGCAGTTCATGCAAAATCGAACGAGGAGACTTCGTGTTCAAAATACTGAGAGGAAATGATAGCAATTCACGGGTTGTCACACCAAGCAGCCTGAAAGAGTTGGGACCACCAGAATTTAAGGAAAGCGGATCCGATCATCACGTGAAAACATGGGTCAAACAAATTACCAAGATATTCGATGTCTTGGGATGCGGGAGGAATGAAGGTTCCATTCGCCACCTTTATGTTCGTGGCGAAAGGCGGACTCATCGGTGGGAGTCTCGTAAGCGTACCATCCAAATACAAGACTCAAAGATGTCTTGGGAGACGTTTGAGAGACTATTTAATGACAAATACTTTCCCGAAAGTGTTACGTCATATGAAGGAAGTGGAGTTCATCGATTAGAGTAAAACAACATGACGGTGTCTCAAAGACGAGGCAAAGTTTTGCGAGTTATCCGTGTTTGCACCTCATTTGGTGGAGAATGAGGAACGTATGACGCGGATGTTTCTTAGAGGTTTGAAACCCGGCATACGCCAGATCTCATTTCTCATAAACTTTCTCTTTATTCGGATGTTAAATGCAGGGGCTCAATTATTAGAGCGAGATAACGAGTACGGCCAATCGAGGGACCATAACCGTGGATCGTACTCAGAGATGGCGATCAAATGTATAATGATAACTGCGGAAAAAGAAATGCAGACGGACAGAAATGGTAACCACTCGTGGTAATCATGGTCATGAAAATGTAAGAAGCGAGTCGAGGAGGAGATTTTAAAAGAGGAGATTTAACAACGACTATGTGAAGACGACAAAGGCTTACAAAGAATCGGTTCTAAGGGAGGAGAACGACCACCGGTCATATGCTACAAATGCGAAAAGAGGGACATATCGATCAAACCGCCTACAACAGCTTCAAGGTATGCTATAGTTGTGAAAAGGAAGGACATATCGCCGAGATTGTACGATAGCGAAACCTAGTTCAATGGGATTATGACTCAAAAGATCGTCTCTGAAAAAGTCAAAGTCAACGATTCGGGAAGAAGCGTTTGTTGTGACTGGTCATAATCGAGGAACCCAAACGAGGTGATCACGGGTAAGCTATTTATAAATTCTTGCGAAGTTTATACCTTACTTGATCAATTTGCATACCCATTCATTTATCTCTCTGCGTGTGCTCAACGTTTAAACTTGACTCGGAGAAATTAGACTTTGACCTATCTGTGGAAACTCTGTTAGGAGAAACTTTCATCACATCCACCGCTTATAAATCTTGTTTGATTCAAGTTGGCACCATCACCTTACTGTTGACCTTATCTCTTTAAAGATA